>CABHPP010145859.1:21591-48589 GCA_902168425.1 Peromyscus attwateri | reverse complement strand
GCCTTCTTTTCACCCATACATATCTGAATGGAGTCTCATGCAAGGTGCAGTTATACACACATTACAAACACAATTATTTAACTTTGTAACCAATCCTATAGGCAGATGTTGCTAGGTACTTAAATGAATTATTTTAAATTCTCTCTATACTAAAGAAAATATTAGTAATAGTACAATAAATTTTATAACTCACATTTATAATGTAATTAAAGTGGACTTACTTGCTTCCATAACTGTATGGTATTCATGTAGTTCTGGAAACCACAAGATAGAATCTAGAATATGAATTCACAGTATGCAGCATTTGACATTTTAGGCTGGCTAATTTTGTATTGCGACAGCTGCCATTATCTGTCTCAAAACTTTTCTAACCTGAAAGTCCTTGTTTGATCAAAGCACACTTTTACTTCTCTCCTTCAGGTTGAATAATTTAAATATTTATGGGTGATGAGATGGTTATAAGCTGTTCTGCATCCCTCTGCAAACCTGTTGAAAGGTTGAAGAACCAGGTAGTCATACTTAGCACAGCAACAAACCCCCCACCTTCTCTCCAAGTTTCTGTGCTGGCTGCTTTCCTCATCACTATGACAACCTATTTGGCAAGACTAGTTTCAGGAAGTAGAGTTTATTGTGTCTGTCTAAGGTGACAAAGCATCATGGCTTTGGAAACACGGCAACAGGCACACAAGCCAAGCTGGTCACAGTGTATTCTCAGTCAGACAGGAGATAGTGCACAGGATCTGAAGCTGGGAAGTAGAATGTGACCCACTTACCCCTTCAAGGCTGCACCTCCTACAGGACCTACAATTAACTCAAAGAGTGCAGACAGCTGGGGACCCAATGTTCAGATGCCTGAGCCTATGTGGGATATTTCATATTCAAGCCACAATCAAAAGATTCATGTAATAGGCAACACAAATAAGAAAAGTGTTGTATCTGAGCATATAAAGAATTCTTAAAAGTCACAAACAAGTAAATCAATTTAATCATAAAGCTGGCAAACACTTGTGTAGGTATTTTTTTATGAAGAATATTTAGAGTATATGAAATAAAGAAAATACAACTTAGTTTAAGAACTGGAACCTGATCAACAATGAGATATCAGTACAAAACTGTAAGATCACAAATATAATACCACGAAACACTGGGGAGGACTTAAAACAAGTCCATATGTCCTTCCTTCTGGTCATTGCATTATTGACTTTATCAGAAGGCGTTTTGGAATCACATGGGTGCAAATAAATTTTAGTAGAAAGTTACACTGAAAAGAAAGACCAGGAGTATGTAGTAGTTTCATCCACAGTGCCCCCATGAGTCTATAACTATTTCAAAGCAGAAATTCGAAAATCAACAAAACGAAAATTATACTTACTTAGCATAAATGTTAGGATTTGTAATCAAAGTGTTGTTCTATACTATGACAGACCTCAATGTAATTCCATCTTTATAAACACCCTGCTTAATCATTTTAAAAATTGAAAATGATTGCATTTACCTCGGAATGCTGGCACGAAGGTTAAGTGAGATGATGCAAGGGCATGATGCCTGTGACTTAAGTGCTATGACCACAACAAACAGAATCTGTACCATTTACACTGTGTGCTGAACTTGGTCCTAAAGTCTATTACTACTTAAATTTCAGCAAATATTTTTCTTTTAAGCACCAGACGTGAAGTACTTTTTTGCTTGATAGCCATGCTGTCTCAGCTGCAACTCCTCAACTCTGTTGCAAAAAATAAAAAAGGAAAATAAAAAAATGAAAAAAAGAGTAGTCATAGGCAATGTATAAGTGATTGAGCAATAATGTTGTTCTAATAAAACTTTATTTATAGGCATGTAGTTTTCTGGGCTTGCAAAAGCAACAAGTAAAAAACAGTGGGAACAAGGCTGTGGGTGAAAGTAGAAAATTAAAGCAGCTCTGAGAGCTCATGGCAGAGATTGGCAAAACTGAAGCTGTAAATGTGATCAGGGCTAATGTGGGAGACCTTGTATTGTGCTTTAATTTAAAACTTTTTCATATAAGTAATAAGCTATTAAAGGGTTTGAAGTTTTCAACATCTAAGGAGACAACAAAGGTCTTTAAAACATGATCATATTCATTTTAGATTCTGCTTCTGGTGTGCATATGCTTAGCAACTGAACAAAGCCAAGAAAAGGATATAAATTAGCAATTTCTCTACTGAGCAGTTTTGTAGCTTTCAAAAACAGAAAGTCAACTATCACTTACCGAATTATTTCCAGTTGCAGAAATCGGTATAGTCAATATAGAGATGCACACACACATACTCTAGGAAGTTGCCTCTAATATTAACAGAAGGAAACATTCATTTTAATGCTTATAAAAATAAAAATGAGCTAGCTGGACTATTGAAAAAAAACTTTAGAGATTTGACCATAAATAATGCTAGTAACTGTGATTTCAGTTCAGCAAATGTCCTAGCAGAACAAGACAGATTCCACATTTGTCTGGTGACTACACTCTCCTTCATATTCCCTAGACATAAATACAGAAGGTCCAGAGGTTGCAGGCATCTGGCAAAGGTGGTCACATGTAAACACCCTTCAGAATGATAAACATTTAAAAACCCTCATGACGTGTGTGGCGTAGAACTCTCTTTTGAATCATTCTTCCTTCTTCTAGATTTGATGATGTGCACACTCTTCAGTTTAGCATGTGCCTCATGTGGTACTATGCCAAGCCCACTGCTACATCTGTTCTGGGAAGAAAGGAGACAGTCTTTCATTTTGAGCACAAGAGGGATATATGCAATCTTCCTTACAGGCTAAACTGAACAAAACAGTAGTCTGTGAGGACCGACATAATTTAAACTGCCTTCACCTTGTCTCCTAACAATGTGAACACAGAGCCTCATGAATGGGGTCTTTTATGATGACCAGAGAACCTGTCAACCACTGAGTGTGTTGACATCCTGGAACAAGGGCTCCTGGTGACAGGCTTAGCTATGGTATTTGTCACCATCTGTGCTGTGGGGTTCCTCCAAAGAAGCTGGAAATAGTTTTCTGTTGTTTGTCATAGGTACTGTGTTTCCACACTGCATTGCATCAAGAAACATAGGGCATCCACAGAGCTCGAAATAGGTTTCTCTTGGTTGTCCTACATACTGTGTTTCCATAGTGCACTACATTAAGAGGCATAGGACACCCACAGGGCATCTACATACCTCCTGATTTGTGATGCTGCTGTCAGAACACTGAAGACAATGACTAGCATGTCTTTCCATTCTTTCCATTGGAGAACTACAGATGGCCTGTTGGCACTGTGTAAGTATTCTGTTCTGCAGTAGATTTCAGTCCAACAGTTTATTATCCCTTGGCCATCTTTCCTTTACACGATTATACATCATTATTATAATAGGAATCTTCTATTCATAAAATTCTTTCTCCATTTCTTACATAGCATAGTTGGGTAAAGAAGTGACCTTTGTTCTTTATTAGAATCTCACTCTAAATTCATGGATTGAGTAGAATAAAGGTTAATGTTGATCATTTTATTGTGCCTCCCCTTCTCCTGGGACTCTTTCAAAGACAACATTCGGCTTTACTTTGCATAAGCTTTTTGGATATTGAAGTTAGATTCAACACAAGCCTTTCTGTCCCCTCTTTCAACTTTTTGACTCTTAAGTGAGTCCAATCTGGATCACATTTAATTTATTTCCTTCTTATTTTTCAATGGCTATGCATTGCCATTTTCCAATATTGTATTAATGTTTCCTTGAGTTCCTGACATAGTAACGACATGAACTGATTTAAAAAAATCTGTCCTCAGAGTAAAAGACACATAATTAAATGTTGCAGACTCTGTTAAGCAGAATGAAGCATTACAATATCTTAGCTAGAATCACCAGTATAGGATTTCCAGAGAGGTAACATTTGGATTAAGAGGCCAAAGTCACTGAATTATCTACTAAATAATATTGTCCCAATTTCTGGGGAAGGGATTTCTTAATGTGAGTGAGGAATGGGGGAAAATGGTGGGGATGAAAAAGGAAAAAGTTTCCAACAGGTGCAGGTTATATGGTGGAATAGCAGAAGAGATTAGCAAATATCAGCCTAAGAACCTCATGATCCAAAAGCCTTTAGTGCTTTTGTATATGTGGCCTAATCCTATTGGAAAGAATTGGACATGGAAGTTACTGGCTTGGAGGAGTATATTTCAAAGACCATTTTGGATACTAAATACCAGCCATACAGAAAGGAAAATTAACTGAGGATTATTTCAGTTTCAAGGTGAGAGATAACAAAGACTTAGAAGTTAGTACAAGAACTTGTGAGATGGCAGAGTAGCAAGTTCCAATTGAAGAGGTATTTTAAAAGCCTTTGAATAGATGTAGTTGGTCTCAGAAATCTCCTCTCACATGCCAATAATTTACCAACTTTAGGTATATCCCTAGTGAACAATTTCAACAAGCTTATTCATAAAAAAATTAATGTGATAATATTGCTGCTTGATGAGATCCTTTCTATCCTCTGTTTATCTGTCTGCCTGTTCATCTGACTTTGCCTTCCTGTCTCTCTGTCCCTGTCTCTCTGTCTCTGTCTCTGTCTTTTTCTATGTATGTGTGTCAGTAGTTTCATTTATATTTTTAAATTCCACTCCACTTACTATATGTCAACCAGCTGGAGTTTCTCTACTAAATGCAGGTACTCCTTTGTAAATTACCATGAGAAATTAGTATTGTTAAAATAATAATTACACCTGCGTTTGGCTAATTTGAGGAGTAATTGCCCAATTTCAGCCACAATTAGTTACTTGGCTGTATTTTTTCAGACATAATTTCAGTGTCATGAGAAACAAACAAATAAACGAATCTAAGATGGCTGTTTCCCTTGTGATTCGCATGTTAATAAGCCTGCCTTCCACACATGTTTGTCCTCATGTGAGTAGTTCACCGAGTCCATAGAGGACTCCAGGGATGCTCTTGGATGCAAGCAAGGGAAAAAGTTCCCTTATTATCGAGTTCTTAAGTGTTCTTTAAAAAGTTCATTTCACTTTTTCAAGCTGTTATTTGTGGAGGAGGGTGGGAAACAAAAAACTTCCATGAAATCTGGCTATGAAAATTGTATCTTTGGGATTAATCTCCATAGTTGTCATCAGAAGACATGATTACTAAACTCACCATCCATCTTTGATTCTCAAGACGTCACATATTAATCACAACACTGGCTTTTACTAACTTCCATACTCTGGGCAAATAGAAGCCAAGAGGAAGAAACATTTCCCCTCCTGTTTTGGGGAGAATTTTATAACTGAGTACTATAAATGTATTGACACCTTTTCCCCCTCCCTTGCCTCCCTTCTGTTCTCCCAGTGCCCCTTAACACCACCCCTTAAATCTATGGCCTTCTATTCTATAACTATTATCGTTACATGGATGTTTTGAATTGCAAAGGGGCAGCTGACCCATGTAGTATGAGAGATTACCTGCTTCCATCTTGCTTTATGATGTCTATGGTCATGGAGAATCACTTCCTCATATAGCATCCTCAGGGATTTTTTTAGTGCCTCTTTCTTTTCATGTTTGTCATTAAGGAAAATTCAACTTACTACAAACCCTGAGTAAAAGCTTCTTGACTTTTTGATACATTTTATTCTTACATAACCAAGTGACTTCTCTTTCTACACCTAAATAAATAAGAAACAAATGTGTCTTTACTATAAATGAGAAATATGTTCATAAATTACATGGGTTGTTAAAACTGTGAAGGGACAGATTAATGGTGGAAGTGTGAAAGTTTCCAGCTGTGCTCTATGAAGAAATGACATGAGGAATATTTCACATAATTGCCAAAGTCAGATTACAGTAATAGTATTTTCATTTTTATGATCAAAAGCTTTTTAATCAGCTGGAAAGAAGGTAAAACTGTTTCATACAGTTATAAAATGTTTGACAAATGCACTGTTAAACTGGAAACATTTTCATGAAAATTCAGCAAACATATATGTCTAATAGGAAAAAACACAGGGAAATACACCTGAAATGCAGAGCTGGCTAACAACAGTTGAAAATGGCCATCCATATTTATACAAATAAATTTGTTACAAAAATCTGAAGGTGAATAATTACCTGTGAAAATATCTGCAAGCATGTAACTAAAATGTCAGATGCCTCATAAAACAAGCTATTCTCCTTTTGAGGGGAAGCCGTCATCTGTCAAGAAAAGAAAAGAGGAAAAAGCAATGTTTGAGGACAACTTTGAATGCCTCATTAGTATATTAAGCATTCTGTATGAAAAATGTAAAATTAAATAGTAGTGTGCCGGCTTTTCCTCTTTGAAGGTTCTCATTTCCCCTCCTGGAGGAGACTCCCCCTTTGCCCTCTTCTCCATTTTTTCTTCCTTTTGGCTTTTTCCCCTTTCATCCCCGTCTTCCCTCATAATGTTTTAGTAACATCAGACTTTTTTTAGATTTCTTAATTTTTAATCCACCAAAATAGTTTAAAAGGCCCCTCTGAAAAACATAGTCAGGGTGTTAAAGAAAACATTCATCTAAAAGCAATTATTAGTGTAATTCATAATAGAAAGCTTTTTGAGACACATTAAATATTCCACAAGAGAAAAAAGTAACTAAATACATTTATCATGTTTAAAAAGACATGAAGTTTTAAAAATTATATTGCAGGCAAAAATTAATATGGAAAATATGTCAATATTAATCCTTGATAACTTTGTTGCATCTTTATTTGAATTAATGATTAAAATAAAATGACCATATTAGAGTTCACCAGTTTTTGAAGGCCTTTTTTAAATTTCTTATGCAAATCTTATGCTCTCAATAGTGGAAGGAAATAGAATATTTGTAAAAGAGCCAGTCTAACCCAGAATACATCACTGCTACATTCCAAAAGTAAGCCATTCGACAGTGTGGAACTTAGAGATCTTAGAGTGTGCTTAAAAAAATAATAAAAAGAAAATAACCATCAATCTGGACGAGACTCAGCATTCTCAGATAATTTACTAGCTTCTACTTTTTGAGCCTCAACACCAACCTGTCTAATAAACTTCTCTCCCATCCCTCTTTTCAATAATGACTTGTTAAACATAACATGTAGACTATCTTTCTTTAGTTTTAGTGGTAATAGAAAACTTGAGCTGGAAGATGCTTCTGTGGATTTTCTTCCAGCAATTATGATTAAATGCAGCCCACCAAGCAAGAGAAGACATAATTGAGCTTGTTAAATGCAATCTCCATTCAAATATCAAATAAGGGAGTAGAAAGAGTATTGTTAGTGATGGGGATATTTTCAGACAATCACGATCATCTGCATTACAATATTCTCTCCTATGAAAAAGAGGACCACAATACCCCTCATAAGCAGCAGTTCAATGATAACTACTCAGATTTGATGCCTTAAATGTGAACATCTGTTTCTATCATTGAAGTGATCAGGGTGTTGTTAATTACTTGTCTTCATCTATTTTAAGTATCTGTAAATATATAATTCAAGGTCTAGGAAAGTTATTCCCATTATCTGAACAATTATTTCCATCATCTAATGAAAGTATGCATATCATAGTGCATATAAGGTCTTCTTCCTTCTCATACACACACATGCACAAATCTGATTTAAAAAAAAACTGATTTGTTCTCTATGTCCTACTGCTTGTATTATTTCACCTTTTTAATTTCATCTTTTCAAATTAAAAAATTTATTTCATTTTCTGAGATTATTGTATAATTATATAATTACCTTCTTCAATTTCCTCCCTTGAAACTCTTCCATATACCTGTCTTTGCTTTCTTTAGAATTCATGGTATTTCTTTTTATTAATTGTTGTCACCATTATATAGTTGCAGTCACATACCATGAACACCTTTCAGTCTGGCTACTTTCATTCAGTAATACTCATTAGTAGGTCTCTATGGCTTTTGTGGCTGTTTATAGACGTGGTAAAATTGCTGATTCCTTCCAATTTTTGGCAGTTATTAATAAAACTACCATAACACTTGTTTGCAGCAATTTATGAAGACATGTCTTCAATATTTTGGAGTAGATGACAAGTAATGTGATTTTGCAGTGTATAATACCATAACACTCAGCTTTAAATTACGTTTGTAAAATATTTTTCCAAAATGATTGAGCCATTTTTCATTTCTAGCAGCAGTGGATGATGGTTCTGTTATTCTATGTTTTTTATTTTATCTGATACTATCAGTGTTTTGTATTTGGACAATTTTAATGGGCATGTATTAATATCTCCCTGCTGCTTTAATTTGAAATTTCCAATTATGTATAATGATGAGAAAAAAATTGGTTCTTATTTAACATTCTTTCATAGCACATATTCACTGTTATTTCATAAATACAAGTCATGTGTATATATATACACATATATCTCATATACATGCATATAAAAGCATTCACATATTTTATTATATACCAGTTGGAAAAATATAATATTTTAAAATATTGAAAACATTTAATTAAAAATAAAGAGTCTGGGGTTTTAAATACATGTTTACTGTTTAAATGCAAGATGGATCAAATGTCAGATGTTTTAAGAAGTTGTAGGAAATATTCACAATTTTCCGATGTGTCCTAATTCTCTGCCACTGCCATCTGTTTTACTCAGTGAACATTAGGGTGCTCTCCATAACAGGTGGAAAGTGAAACAGGATGTAGGCGAACTCTCTCATATTTCTGTATCATCACCTGTTCACTTGAGTAGCCTAGGGAAAAGGTAGAGAGGAATTAGAAGAAAGAATATTATAACGCGAAGAAGAGGGAAAGAGGCCTGAAGAGTTAGTAAAATTAGTTTCCCAACATTTGGGATTTTAGTAATTTAGTGCTCAAAACTTGTTTCTCTTTTGAATTTCAAGGTCATATTCATTAATGTCCCACTCTTTCTTATTCCTTTGAAACATAACCTGTATAGCTCATATAAAAATACCACTAAGTACAATTTCATAAAAGTGTGTATCTTTCAGAATTATTATCACTAATCTGCCCAAATAGAATTACAAATAATTTAAGACAGAATTGTAAAAATATGGAGGTTGGTTAGCAAAGATGACTGATATTACTCATAAGTTGTAAGTTTTCAGAAAATATCAGCCTGTCTTCTCATCAGTATATAGTCAACTTCTAATACTAAGCACATGCACTCAGCAGGAATTCTGTGCCTGGGCAGGCTTTGTTCCTCTGAAGGAGGCTGGTGGATGAATGAAGGTCCTAGGGAAGCAGTGGGATCTTTGAATTGGTGTTAAGTCCCTGATCTCAGAAAGAACAATGACTGATGAATCAGTGGTGGCAATTTACTTCTCAACAAACAGCAATTGGGCCAAAATGAGACTACAGACCTATTTCCCAGGAAGAGTCAGTGTATGGTGAATTTAGAAGACACTGGTGTGCTTAAAAAAAAAACTCCTCTGTATAGAAACCATGATCACAGGATGGAGGAAATAGAAGGCAGCTTGTCAACTCTGAAAAACTATAAAACAGTATACCTGGTGGGAAAGACGGTACTTCTCATGATTTGGAGGCAGACACAAGCATATGGAATTCACTGAGACTATTTCAGCTGCATTCCTTTGTGAACTAGATGTCTCATCACTATGGAAACTCTATTGCCTCATAGCAACCATGTTGGAAAACTGATAGTGGAAAATAAGCACCAGAGAATGCAGATCAAGCTATCTTTTGTGCATAATGCAAAGAATGACTTGATGTGTAGAGAGAGAGAAGGAACAGTAAGTCAATGGATTCCAACATCAGCTTGATATCCAGATCTCTAGGGAAGCTTGTTAAAATTACAAATAGCTACTTCCTCCTCTGTAAGTTTGGTTTCATTTGGTGTAAGGAAAAGCAGAAGCTTTATAATCTTGTCAGATACTCATAGGGGACTGTGATGTGTATTGTGGGCACAGATTACCATTGCAAAGATTCTGAGAGCAGTACTAATGGAGGGACATGAGGTTTGCTGATTTATGTACTGAAAACTCAGTGTAACTTGTGAGATTCCACCTAACAGCCTCAATTTAATTTAGCATGTAAATACAATATCTGAAAGACTGAGGGAGGAGAGAGATAAGTATTGTTTCCAACCTATTCATTCTTGGGTCAGACTTTTATTTTTCTTTGAAATAAGGTCTCTATTTTTATTACTTATTTGTTTGTTTACTTTGTGTATGTAGGCATATTTATACATGTGTGGGATGATGCATGAGCATATGTGTATGTGTAAGTATGTATGCATGCATGTCTGTGCACTGATGAATTGAGGTCCAAGGCTGATGTTGAATGTCTTTCTCTATTGCTCTCCACCTTATTATACATTCAGTCAGGGTGCCTCTCTGAACTCAGAGTTTGCCATTTTGACTAGTCTGGTTAGCCTAGTGTTTTTATGAGAAATGATATCTTATTACCACATGATTTGGGTTGGCCTTTAACTCATGATTATTCTTGGATCTCAACCTCTTGCTTTCTGTGATTGCAGGTATGTGTCATGATCGTTGGTTGAAGCAGACATCTAAAATAAAACAAAGTTATTTCCTGTCTGCAAGGTGAAGTCATGCCTTTGCTGATATAATGGTAATAGTTAGGAGTTCCTCTGTGGTCAGATGTCCTTTTTCTCACCCTCATTTCTTTATCCTGCAGATGATTTTTTAAAAGTAGCAGTATGTGATAAATGGTCATGATTGTTGAATAAGGAATGATTCAGTAGGCCAAAAATAAAAATAAAAGCAATAATGTGGCCTTCTTTTAGAGATGGTAGTCAATAAGCAAATAAAAATTAAGTTTACTGCATGTTAGAAAATGATGACAAGAACGAAATAATCATTTCAAATGTAAGATAGGGGCTTCAGAGGCGGCTCAGTGGTTGAGAGTGTTTGCTCTTCTCGGGAACCAGTATTCAGTTACCAACACTCACATAGTTGCTCACAACTCTTTGTAACTCCAGTTCCAGGGAAGCAGATGCCCTCTTCTGTCTTCAATGGGCATGAGACACTTACATGATGCACATGCATATATGTAGGCAAGCACTCATATACACAAGATAAAAATAACATAACCTTTAAACCTACAAGATATAGACATAGGCAAGAGTGACTCTCAGCCTTGCTAAAAAAAAAAAGTTCTTGTTTGTAGTAGGGGGGATTAATGCAGAGACACAGAACTAGTAAAAATGCCATGTGACTATTAAATGCTCATCCTTAAAGGGGATATTGGTAGCACTTTCTCAAAGGTCCAGGGGACATCAATAAAGAATAAAAGATCAAAACAAACAAACAACAAAACAAAACAAAACAAAAGAATAAAAGATCTAGGGCACTGGAAGGAGTGCTATGAAACACTATCTTTTGGGTATGACAAGGCCTTTGTGATCATGAACTCACAGCAGCTATAGTCATCTTCATAAGGCTTGAACTGGCACTAAACTGGGTACATCTAATAAAACCCTGTACCAGGCACAAGAAACTGTTTCCAGCTTTTTGCCAAGGGAGTCAAAGAGACTCTCAAAACAATTTAAGATATTGCTATTGTCCTTGGTTGCCTTCCAAAAGTTGAAGCTAAGTCCCTATTTTCCAGACATAAAACTCAAGTTGAGTCTCATCAGAAAGCCTCCTCCATAAGGATTAACCTTTATAGTAATGAAGGTGGTTTGAAATCAGCCAAGGATCAAAAACAATTAATGGTCCTACCCAGATGTGATGTATATGAACCACAATCATGAACAGTATGGCAAGATATCCATAATGGTGTGTTGGTTGCATGTACTTCTTGGTGGATACCAAGAGCTGTCTAGTTGGACTTAAGACCCACTTAACAGGAGAGAAATCTTACATGATTCTGTAAATCTAGCCAACTTCCCAGAACTCGAGAGGTCGTGGATCTCTGAGGAGAACCTACTTCACCAATTTTCTATAATCAGTATAAATCCAAATTGCACTTTAAATACCTATTCTTCACTAACAAATAAATGTAATATCTCATCCCCCATCAAAGAAGCTTCCTTTTGCAAGAGAAGGAGACCACTACAGGATTCCACAAATGGCCAAAATACAGAGAATAACTGACCACAGGTTGCTGAGTCCCAACTGGCATATCTACAACACAACTCCTATACCTAAGGCTCAGGGAACATGGGGAAGAAGAGACAGAAATATGGCAAAGAGCCAGAGGACCAGGAAGTCAGCCAAAAGATTGTGCTTTTTAGTTTTCTGTTTATTTTGAGACAGGATCATTATCCCAGGCTGGACTCAACATTCCCATGTTGCCCACTGAGGATTACATGAAATTCTGATGCTCCTGACTCCAAATTAAAGTGCTGAGATTACAGATAAACCACTGCACCTGGTTTATGCAGACCTGGGGAATAATCCCAAGGATCTGTGCTATGCTAGCCAATCACTTACAAACTGAACTTCATCTCTAGCTATTACTTTTTTCTTAAACTGATTTCATGTTGAGCTATCTCCTCCAAATCCTCATAAAATTTCCCCTTTAACATCTACCTATATTATGTGGTTGGTGTTTTTAATCAGTCTTCCTAACTGCAAATGGAAAGTAGAAGGCTTCTATTTACTATATCTCTGTTTGGCAAGTCATTATTACAGGTACTATTCAGAACACCAAGTGAGGTACCTATTACTTTGGGTACACAGTTTTTTCCAAGTATTCCTACATGAGCTTAGGGACTTTTCTCACTCTTTGGTTATCTTTAAGAGCCAACTTTAGCAACCTTCAAAGTGTATGTTCCTACTTATTTATCATAAAGGAATAATTGAGATGTGTGCCAGGGCCAATTGGCTGGCTGTTGCTATGGCATAGTCAGGAACTGTGAAAGTTTTTCAATGCCCTCAGCTCACCTTCCCTAGGATTCTCAGCATCTGATGCTCCCTATTTGTTTTTCTATGTTTGCTACTGTGACTCCAGATTTGTGGAAAATTTTGTTTATGTTCTTTCAATATTGTTTTGTTCTGTGATATAAAATGTAATGAGTTGCCAGCTGATACCAAGTTCCTGGGTTTGTAGCATATAAATGTCTGAAACCCTTTATTACTAGGGTACATTTGTCCTTATGTCTATTTTATAGTTTTTATTTATTTCACAAGACAATTAAAAAGAATAGAGTTCAATAAAATGAGTTCAAATTTCATTAGAAAAAGAAGTAGATGCATGTCTGCAGGTCACTGTGCTGTGGGAGTCACTCTTGTTTTGGCATCTTACTCATGGTGCCTAGAGATTTCCAAAAGGACACTACACACCCAATAACTGTACTCGTGTCTCATAATACCTAAAATATCAGAATCCTAACTTCTCTTGTCCACAATGTCTATTGTCTATAGGCTAACATAATCCATTGAAATGAGCAAATCATCTTAGGACAGCTATGGTATTTCAAATGCACTTGCTGGTTTGCCTCTAATTCTTGCATCCTCATAGCTCACAAATAAAATACAAAGGCTAGACATTACTTTCCTGAGTTAAGGTCATGGCAGACTTTTGTCTTGTATCTCACATACTCTTTCAGGAATTGTACAAAATGAGTGGTAGCCAGTTATCTTGTAAATTTAAATTTTAATCAATTTCTTATACATCAAGACAGAGCCGATAAATAGAACTTGTTCACTACCCAGTGAGATATTTAATACTGGATTTATGCACCATGTGTCTTGAGTCTGAAGCCTCACATTATTGGTTTATATTTAACTTGCTTTACTATATGTGTGTGACAAATTTCCATTCTCCACAAAGAATGTTAATGTCTGCAGCAGAATATAAGTAAGGAGATATGGATTTTGTCAAGCAGAGATATTGATAGCTTAGTTATATTCCTGATTCAACAAATACTTTAGCTCTATATACCTCTAAGCAAGAGTAAGAATGCCAAAATAGCTTTGGAGAATGAACCAGGTCTATAAGTTAATCTAAGTGCTAGTAGATGGTCAGACTTGAGTTGATACATGAACTCTCAGCCTCTTTTACATTCAATTTTGAATGATGCTTTTCCATAAACCAAAAACCTAGTAAGTTGAGAAATGGTATCTCTAGAAAGAAAATAGATGAAATAGCTTTAAGAATGCTAAGCACTTTCTATAACCTATTGAATAAAATTGAAGCTTCATTGTCTTTAATCAATACCATGTCTTGACTTAGGCTGAGCCTTACTCATGAGGCAAATGCACAAAAGCATATATTTTAGACAAACCTAATCCTTTCTTGGCTTTATATATATATATATATATATATATATATATATATATATATATATATATGTTATACACACTAACTAGTGGCCTCTTCCAACCTGCCCTCATCTCATATGGAATATCTGCTTTGGTTTTAACATCAAGATCCAGCATGTTTCTCAAAAATTCCCTTGTACATGTCTTGTATACCTAAATACCTAGAAATAACTTATACACTTGGATAAATCTACATGGGCTATGAACTGCAGATATTGTATTAAACTTTCTCTCATTCCTTATCAACTACAGATCTGTATAACTAATTGAAATGCCCTTTGAGGTTGTCACTTGTATGAACAACAGAATAAAACTGAAAGGATTAAACTAATCATTGTCACACACTGAAGCAGTGGTAAAATTATTTACTTATAACTTCACAAGTATTGCTGGTTCAATAAAGATTGCTCACGTAAGCATTTCTTTGTCAGCCATATATTTTTAAAATTCTTAAATATATGGTTTTTAACAAAAACAGCTTCTAAGTGCTTGTCAACTATCCCTTGTGTTTGAACATTTGTCAGTCTTGAGGGAGATAAGATGTCAGCCAGTCTGGCTTCATGTGTTCCTTGGCCAAGTATTAGAGTATGAGAAGGGAACATGCAGTAATGAGAGAAGCATCCCCACTAACACTCCACATTGGAACTTACCCTGCAATCTACAAGATTTAATTTCTGCTTCAAATCCATTCATCCCCCTATGACTGCAGTGGCTCCCAGAGACACAGAGCCCACCAGCTCTGATTGGAACAAGTGTAGCTGAAGTTTTCTCCAGTCCTGCCTGGCCCATGGTCAGAACAAATCTCTCTCACCTGCCAGTCCCGCAGCTGCTCAGACCCAACTGAGTAAACACACAGAGACTTATATTGCTTACAAACTGTATGGCCATGGCAGGCTTCTTGTTATCTAGATTTTCTATCTTAAATTAACCCATTTCTATTAATCTATAAGTTGCCACATGGCTTGTGGCTTACTGGTATCTTTACATGTTGCTTGTCATGGCGGCGGCTGGCAGTGTCTTCTTGACTCAGCCTTCCTGTTCCCAGAATTCTCTTTTCTGCTTGTCCTGCCTATACTTCCTGCCTGGCTACTGGCCAATCAGCATTTTTTTTTTATACAGAGTGATATCCACAGCAACCAATAGCTGTGATTGGACTAAGAGCTGTGATTGGTACAAGAGTGACAACTGGACCAAGAGTAGCCCCCTGAGACACAGACATAGCCAGCACAGATTGGACCAATAGAAACTCCCTCAGACACAGACCCCTCTTGCGCCAACTGGAGGAATAGATGGGTAGATGCCAATGCAAAAATACATACAACATAAAAAACAAGATGGCACCACCAGAAGCTAGTGGTTCGTCAACATCAAGACCTGAACATCACAACATAGAAGAAGCAGAAGAAAGCGACCTTAAAAATAACTTATAAAGATGATAGAAGTCTTTAAAGAGGAAATGAAAAATTCCCTTAAAGAAACTGAAGAAAAGACAAACAAAAAATAGGAAGAAATCAATAAATCCCTTAAAGAAAGCCAAGAAAACAAAAAAAAAAAAAAAAGCAATCAAATGGTTGAAGAAAACAATTCAGGACCTAGAAAATGAAATAGAAGCAATGAAGAATTCAAAAACTGAGAGAATGCTAGAAATGGAAAATCTGAGTAAGCCAACAGGAAATACAGATGCAAGCATAACCAACAGAATACAAGAGATGGAAGAGAGAATCTCTGGCATAGAGGATATGATAGAGGAAATAGATTTATCAAAGAAAACATTAAAGCCAAAAGAGTCATAACACAAAACATCCAGGAAATGTGGGACATCATGAAAAGGCCAAACCTAAGAATAATAGGGATAGAAGAAGGAGAAGAACACCAACTCAAAGGCACAGAAAACATATTCAACAAAATCATAGGAGAAAATTTTCCCAACTTAAAGAAGGAAATGCCTATTGAAGATACAAGAAGCTTATAGAACACCAAATAGACTAGAAACCTCCAGAAAGTCCCCCTGCCACATAGTAATCAAATCACTAATACTACAGAATAAAAAAAAGAATATTAAGAGCAGCAAAGAAAAAAGGCCAAGTGACTTTTAAAGGCAGACCCATCAGAATAACACCAGGCTTCCAAATGGAGACTCTGAAAGCCAGAAGGTCCTGGACAAACATTACGCAGACACTAAGAAACTACAAATGCCAGCCCAGACTACTATACCCAGCAAACTTTTAATCACCATAGATAGAGTACACAAAATATTCCAAGATGAAACCAGATTTAAACAATGTTTGTCCACAAATCCAGCCCTACAGAAAGTACTAGAAGGAAAACTCCAACCTAAGGAAGTCAGATGCACCCATGAAAACACAGACACCAGATAATTCCAAAGCAGTAAACCCCAAAGAATGGAAACACACACACACTACAGTGAATAAAATAGCAGGAATTAGCAATCACTGGCCATTAATATCCCTCAGCTTCAATGGACTCAATTCGCCTATAAAAAGACACAGGCTAACACAATGGATATGAAAACAGTATCCGTCCTTCTGCTGCATACAGGAAACACATCTCAACTTCAAAAACAGACAGTACTGCAGAGTAAAAGGTTGGGGAAAGACTTTCCAATCAAATGGAATTAAGAATCAAGCTGGCATAGCTATCCTAATACCTAACAAAATGGACTTCAAACTAAAATCATTCAAAAGAGATCGGGAAGGACATTACATATTCATCACAGGAAGAATCCCTCAAGATGAAGTCTCAATTCTGAACATTTATGCCCCAAATACAAGGACACCCATATATATATAAGAAACATTACTAAAGCTTAAATTGCACATCAAAACCCATACACTAATTGTGAGAGAATTCAACACCCCACTCTCACCAATACACAGATCTGTCAGACAGAAACTTAACAGAGAAATAAGGGCTCTAACAGATGTTATGACTCAAATGGACTTAATAGATATCTATAGAACATCCCACCCTAACACAAAAGAATACACCTTCTTCTCAGCACCCCAAGGAACCTTCTCTAAAATTGGCCACATACTCAGTCACAAAGCAAATCTCAACAGATACAAAAAAATTGGAATAACCTCCTGTATTTTATAGGACCACCATGGCTTAAAGTTAGAATTCAACAATACAAATTACACAGAAAGTCTACAAAATCATGGGAACTGAATAATGCTCAGCTGAATCACCACTGGGTCAAGGAAGAAATAAAGAAAGAAATTAAAAACTTCTTAGAATTCAATAAAAATGAATGTACAACATATCCAAACTTATGGGACACTATGAAAGCAGTGCTAAGAGGAAAATTCATAGCACTAAATGCCCACATAAAGAAATTGGAGAAATCTCACACTAGCAACTTAATAGTACATCTGAAAGCTCTAAAACAAAAAGAAGCAAACTTACCCAGGAAGAATAGATGCTAGAAATAATCAAATTGAGGTATGAAATACAAGCAAAGAGAACAACACAAAGAATCAATGAAAAACAGAGTTGGTTCTTTGAGAAAATCAACAACATAGAGAAACCCTTATCCAGACTAACCAAAAGGCAAAAAGAGAGTTCAAATTAACAAAATCAGAAATGAAAAGGGAACCATAAAAACTGGCAATGAGTAAATCCAGAGAATCATCATGTCATACTTCAAAAACCTGTACTCCACAAAATTGGAAAATCTAAAAGAAATGGACAATTTTCTGGATAGGTACGACATACCAAAATTAAGTCAAGACCAGATAAACAATTTAAATAGACCTATAACCTCTATGGAAATAGAAGCAATTATCAAAAGTCTCCCAACCACCCCCCCAAAAAAAATCCAGAGCCAGAGCCAGAAGGTTTCACTGCAGAATTCTACCAGAATTTCAAAGAAGAGCTAATTACTAATTCCAGTACTCTTCAAATTGTTCCGCATAATAGAAAAGGAAGGAACACTGACAAACTTTTTATGAGGCTACAGTTACCCTGATACCCAAACTATACAAAGATGCAACAAAGAAAGAGAATCATAGACCAATCTCCCTCATGAACATTGATGCAAAACTGCTCAATAAAATGCTGGCAAACCTAATCGAAGAACACATCAAAAAAATCCTCCACAATGATCAAGCAGGCTTCATCCCAGAGATGCATGGATGGCTCAACATATGAAAATCTATCAATGTTATACACCTTATAAACAAACTGAAAGACAAGGCCCCATGATCATTTCATTTGATGCTGAAAAAGCCTTCGACAAAATCCAACACCCCTTCATGATAAAGGTCTTGGAGAGATCAAGAATACAAGAAACATACCTAAACATAATAAAAGCAATTTACAGCAAGCCAACAGTCAACATCAAATTGAAGGGAAAGAAAATCAAAGCAATTCCACTAAAATCAGGAACAAGACAAGGCTGTCCGCCATCCCCATATCTATTAAATATAGTGCTTGAAGTTCTAGCTAGAGCAATAAGACAACAAAAGGAGATCAAGGAGATACAAATTGGAAAGGAAGAAGTCAAACTTTCCACATTTGCAGATGATATGAAAGTATACATAAGTGATCCCAAAAATTCTACCAGGGAACTCCTACATCTGATAAATACCTTCAACAATGTGGTGGGATACAAGATTAACTTGAAAAAATCAGTAGCTCTACTATATACAAATGATAAATGAGTCGAGAAAGAAATCAGAGAAACATTACCCTTCACAATTGCCACAAATAATAAAAAATACCTTGGGGTAACTCTAACTAAGCAAGTAAAAGACCTGTATGACTAGAACTTTAAATCTTTGAAGAAAGAAATTGAAGAAAATATCAGATGGGATATTCTCCCCTGCTCATGGAAAGGTATAATCAACATAATAAAAATGGCAATCTTATCAAAAGTAATCAAGAGATTCAATGCAATCTCAATCAAAATCCTTACACAGTTCTTCACAGACCTTGAAAGAACATTACTCAACTTCATGGAAGAAGAAAAAACCCAGGATAGCTAAAACAATCCTGTATAATAAAGGAACCTCTGGAGGCATCACCATCCCTGACCTCAAGCTCTACTATAGAGCTATAGTAATAAAAAAAGCTTGATATTGGCATAAAAACTGTGGACCAATAGAATTGAATTGGAGACCCTAATATTAATCTGCACACCTATGAACACCTAATTTATGACAAAGAAGCCAAAACTGTAAAATGGAAAAAAAAGAAAGCATCTTCAACAAATGGTGCTGGCATAACTGGATGTCAGCATGTAGAAAGAAGATTGGAAATAGATCCATATCTATTGCCATGCACAAAACTGGAGTCCAAGTGGATCAAAGACCTCAACATAAACCCAGTTACACTGAACCTGATATAACAGAAAGTAGGAAGTAGCCTTGAACACATTGGCACAGGAGACCACTTCTTAAATATAACACCAGTAGCACAGACACTAAGCGCGACAATTGATAAATGGGACATCCTGAACCTAGAAGCTTCTGTAAGGCAAAGGACACATTAAATAAGACAAAACAACAGCCTACAGAATGGCAAAAGATCTTCACCAACTCCACATCTGACAGAGGGCTGGTCTCCAAAATATATATAGAACTCAAGAAACTGGACAGCAAAATACCAAATAATCCAATTTAAAAATGGACTACAGAGCTTAACAGAGAATTCTCAACAGAACAGTCTCAAATGGCCAAATGACATTTAAGGAATTACTTAACATCCTTAGTCATCAGGAAATGCAAATCAAAATGACTCTGAGATACCATCTTACACCTGTCAGAATGGCCATGATCAAAAACACTGATGACAGCTTATGTTGAAGAGGATGTGGAACAAGGGGAACATTCCTTCACTGTTGTTGAGAGTGCAAACTTTTACAGCCACTTTGGAAATCAGTATGGCAGTTTCTCAGAAAATTGGGAATCAATCTACCTCAAAACCCAATGATACCACTCTTGGGCATATACCCAAGGAATGCTCAATCATACCATAAGGACACATGTTCAACTATGTTCATAGCAGCATTATTCATAATATCCAGAAACTGGAAACAACCTAGATGCGCCTCAACTGAGAATGGATAAAGAAAATGTTGCAAATATACACAATGGAGTATTACTCCAGAGAAGCTAGGTAACAAGGAAGATCCTAAGAGGGACACATGGATTGCCCTGGGAAGGGAAAATAGATGAGATCTCCATGAGTAAACTGGGAGTGAGGTGGGCATATGAGGTAATGGGAGATGAGAACATAAGGGAACAGGATATTTGAGCTCGAACACAAACAGAGTGGGAAAGCAATGAAAGAGATATCTTGATAGAGGGAGACATCATGGGGATAGGGAGAAACCTGTTGATAGGGAAATTTCCAGGAATCCTCAAGGATGACCCCAGCTTAGACTACTAACAATAGTGGAGAGGGTGCCTGAGCTGGCCTACCCCAGTTATCAGATTAGTGACTACTCTAATTGTCATCACAGACTCTTCATCCAGTAACTGATGGAAGCAGATGCAGAGATCCACAGCCAACCACCAGGTTGAGCTCCAAAAGTCCATTTGAAGAGAGGGAAGAGGTATTCTATGAGCAAGGGGCATCAAGATCATGACAGAGAAATTTATGGCTACAACTAAACCAAGCTAGTAGGAACTCATGAACTTTAGACCAACAGCATGGGACTGAACTAGACCCTCTGCATAAGTGAGACAATTGTGTAGCTTTAAGGGGCCCCTAGCAGTGAGAATAGGATCTATTCCTGGTACATGAACTGGCTTTTTGGAGCCCATTATCTGTGGTGGGACACCTTGCACAGCCTTGATGCAGGGGGAGGTGCTTGGACCTGCCTCAACTGAATATGTCATGCTTTGCTGACTCCCCATGGGAGGCCTTATCTTTTCAGAGGAGGGAATGGGAAGGAGCTTCGAGGGGAAAGCTTAAGGGGAATGGGAGGAAGGATGAAGTGGGGAGCTGTGATTGGTATGTAAAATGAATAAAAATTTTCATAATAAAAAATCTCAAAATAAAAAAATTAAATGAACAAAATAAAAATAAGTATTTTTCAGAGATACCTTGCATGAGTTTGATTTGAAATGTCTTCTAGAAGGGTCAAAATTGTGGACTTAGAACAGCCATGGTTAGGATTTTGAAGGGAGCTTAATAATTGACAACACAATCTAAATAATTTTGTCACATATGCCATTTTAGAATAATAATCATAATTGACAGCATACGATCATGACCATCAAGCTGCCTTTTCTTCTTGGGGACACTTAAATCTGTTTTCAGTTTAAAGAATGACCTGATTTTTCAATAATAGTCTACATTTGTTCACAAAAATGTCTAAATAAAGTAGGGCATACTTGTTCACAGGTGTACTTCTTAAGTGGCCGATGCACATGTTAATTAGAATTATACCTCTAAATATTCTTACTCTTAGCTAAGACTCAGGAGGGAACAATCTTGAACTATTTTTGATAAATAGTAGAATTTGTGAAAACAAATAGTCCCAACTTTACTGCAAGAGAGAATGAAATCCAAATCACAATTATAAGTGAATAAAACAAATTAAGATCCCCAGTCCACATGGCCAAGTTTTCTGATGCTAAGGTTCAAGCCTCACTGAAGGCAACAGTTTGACTGTAACATGGCAATGTTTCCTTTAGGTACACATTTTACTATGAACTCGTAAGTGCCTCCCATTTCATCTGGATCTTATGAAGAAAAAGGCTTGGAACAGCTGTTCTGTTTTTGCTTTCTTCTGGGAGAGGCAGCAGCAGAACAGTGAGTTTCTATGAAAAAGAACAGAAGCATATATATGTTTATATGTATATGCATATGTAAATCTATACATATGTTTATGTATCCAAGTATAATATTTCTGTGTAATGGTTTTTCAGTGTTTAATTTGCTGAATTACTTTGGATGTGCATGTTAGTCGGGGTAGCATTCTGGTCTGCTATCATTACTCAAGTTCTCCTGTTTGAACACAGCTCTGGTAAGTCTTGCTTGTAATAAACAATTTTGCCAGATGTGGTGCTGGCCATCTGCAGTCTCAGCTGTTAAGGACTGATTAGAAGACAAAGAGTTTGAGGTAACGAACACTCTGAATAATACCTGTGGTCTGCTTGGCTCAAGAGACCTTTCTTAGTTGGTGACTTGCTATGTGTTGATACATACATGCCGTTATAATGGAAAGGAAATACGTCCCAGAGATCAATGGCTGCTTTATGTTTGAAATCCTTGAAAATTCTTTCTCACCTGGTTCTCAGTTACACTCAACGGACTGTTTTCGCAAGCTATTAAGTTGGAAGTGGTGCAAGAACTGTTGGGTTTGTGAGGAACTGGACAGAAGTAGAGACAGGGATGAGAGCTCTTCAACCTGGGACTGGAATCTCAAGTGAGGGTAGTATTGTGAGAAATGTTACTCTGCCCCTAATAGCCTACATGGTTGCTCTAACACCAAGTAACTTCATGTTATTATATTTTCCAATCTTTTAGAAGAGAAACTACTAGTGTTTAAATTTTCATTTTGTTTTTGCTACAAATATATGTATCTTTTAAAAATTTCTTATAGACTAGCTTTATACTTTGGGCTTTCTATTCTTACCTATATTTATTGGATTTTATTCTTTTACTTTTTTGTTGTTTATGATTTTTTAAAAAAATATTCTGGACATTATTCATCTGTCACCTCTCATTTGCTTTATCTGGGTTGTAATTGGCTAGACAGAAATACTTATTTCTGATGTAATTAAAAAAGAGTCCATTAGCCGGGCGTTGGTGGCGCACGCCTTTAATCCCAGCACTCGGGAGGCAGAGGCAGGCGGATCTCTGGGAGTTCGAGGCCAGTCTGGGCTACCAAGTGAGCTCCAGGAAAGGCGCAAAGCTACACAGAGAAACCCAAAAATAAATAAAAACCAAAAAACCAAAAAATAAATAAATAAATAAATAAATAAATAAAAAATAAAAATAAAAAAATAAAAAAATAAAAAAGAGTCCAGTGGACCTTCTTAAATATGTGCTTTCTACTACAAAATCATACAAATATTATGTTTCATAATTTCTATTTATGTGTTTTGTAATTATGTTTTTAGGAAGTTGTTTGTTTTGCTTCTGGGATTTAAGCTCTAAGACACTAGCTCTCAAAAATTAGTATTTGGGAGATAAGAGTTGGTAACCAAGAATTGGGTTTACATAATGGTTGGCCATCTTGACCATACAAAAGACTCCATCTTGAAGATCTAAACTGTGGTCATTGGAGAATAAAGGGAGTCAGTGGGAGGCTGTTCAGACAGTCTACAAGATGACCTACCTAAGGGGATGCTGCAATGATATATGACACATAGCAAACAAATTAGAACAGGGCCAAGGAAAAAGTGGGGAGCGAGACTAACTCATCCCTGTTAAAACTTTATTTTTCTCCATGTAGTGGGGCCATATTGAAACTCTCCTCCTCGGAGTCTTTAATGCTACATAAATTTGTGAAAGTCTCTATCCAGGCCATAGGCCATGTATCTCTTTTCTTTTCTTTCTTTTCTTTTTTTTTTTTGGTTGTTCTGTTCTTCCTTTTCTTGCAGTTAGTCTTATTAAAGATGAAGACCACATTGTTCATTACATTAAGGGGCTGGATCCCTTCCACATATTCATCATCTTTTAAAACCAAAAAAGTGAAACGGCAGGACTTTGGTTGCTAATTTGATGTTGAGCCACATCTCTGGCTGTGAATGGGCATGATGTCTAAAGTGTCCAAAGTATTATAAGATTACTAGCTAAGTGGAGGCTTTCTGCTAAAGAACAAAAATACAACATTGTCCCCTTCTGTTTTAGCTTCCTTTCTGTTGCCTTCATAAAACACTTTTAACAAAAGCAACTTGGAGAAAAAAAGGGTTTATTTCATCTTAGACTTCCATGTCACAGTTCATAATTGAGGGAAGTCAGAGCAGGAACTCATAGACAGAACCTTGAAGCAGTAACCATGGAGGAACGCTGCATTCTGGCTTGTTCCCTGGTTTTCTCGCAGACTCATGCATAGCTAGCTTTTATTTATTTATTTTTTTTTTGGGGGGGGGTTGGTTTTTTTCGAGACAGGGTTTCTCTGTGTAGCTTTGCGCCTTTCCTGGAGCTCACTTGGTAGCCCAGGCTGGCCTCGAACTCACAGAGATCCGCCTGCCTCTGCCTCCCGTGTGCTGGGATTAAAGGCGTGCTCCACCACCGCCCGGCCAGCGTAGCTAGCTTTCTTAAAGTCTGTGATCACCTGCCTACAGACTGTGTCACCCACAATAGACTCATTTCTCCTGCATCAATTAATAATCAAGACCAACTCTCACAGGCATGCCAATAGACCAATCTGAAAAAGACATTCAATTTTCATTTTATGTAATAGCATGAATATCTTAAATATGTCATAGTATTACATTTTATGTATTTATTATTGCCATCGTTAATAATAATACTATTTGTATTAACATTTAAGATAGCTCAAGCTGGGCTTGACTCGACTCACAACCAGCTGAGGATAAACTTGATCTACTTATTCTCCTGGTTCTAAATCCCAAATACTAGATACAAATGGAGACCTTGTATTTTTGAAGGCTGGAGATATTCATACTATAATCCCACCTAACAGTTTCCTCTAGCAGGGAAAGCACACCACGGCTTTGTCTTTGCAGAAAAGATTCAGTATGTCTCCCAATCTTAAATGTTTAAGAAAAAGTATATTGATTTACTTAAAGAAACTGTCTGCCTGTCAGAGACCTCCCTTACTTAGTCCTTCAGTCTGGTCGACACTAGTTTTTACTAAATTTGAAGGTGTACCAGTTGTCTACTTTCTGTTTAGGTGGAAGCCCTACCAGCACCATATATCCAAGGAATCTGAATACTTAGGTGGAAGCCCCACCTCGGCCCCACCTCTCTCTCTCCCCAAACCCCACCACTGAGAAAGCCCGCCAAGCAGCAGCTCCACCCCCAGGGTATATAAGGTCAGGCTCAAAGACTTTCCCTGGTGGTTTTTCCTCCTGGTTTCTCCTTTTCCCCTGGGACCACCCAGGGATGTTCTGCTCAGATTAAACCTGGATTTATTCAGCCTGATCTGATTTATTGTGTCAACAGAGAGGCTCAATATCGGGGTAGGGAAACTTTTCACTTTCTTGACCTTTCTGAAACCAGAAAGTAAGAAACAAAGTTTTCATTATAGCGAATAAATTTAGGAATTTGTCATGTTCTTAAGTCCTTGAACCTTTCCCATTTCATAGACTGAAGGCTGAATTATGTCTTGATTTGTTTACTTGATCATTGCTTTCCACTGACATTTTGTTTTGTAGTTTTGTGTCTGTGATTATAAGTCATTGAACCTCACCTTCCTGGTGGGCACGTAGGATTTCCATACTATTTCTTTTTGTAGGATATAACATTTACCATGAAATCAGATTGTTATACATATTGCCCATTGATCTCTAACAATGAATTTCCCCAAGGAAAATGGTGTGAGCACTGTCAGAGCTTCTGGTAAGTATCTCTAAACCGAATGCAAACAGGAGTCTGACAGTGAACATGATTGCCAGCTGTGATTGATAGCTCACCTCTCCTCACCTTCTACCTACCCAATCAGATTTTTAAAGTCCTTTTCGCATGCAGTGTACAAAAATGGTTTGCATTCACGTTTGAATTGCATTTTTTGATTGCTGGGAAGTTTGAATATTTATGCCTATGTTCATTTGTATTTACTTTAGTAAATGGCCTATTGTAGGCTGTTAATAATTCCAGTGTGTTTTCCTCTTCTAATTAGTGATTCTGATACTTATAAATACCTCATCATCTGTCTTATTTACAGCCTTTTTTTTCACTTTAAGTTTGACTATGTTAACTTATTAAAACATTAATTTATCTTATGTATGTGTGCACACGAGCATAGATTTGTGATCATGGGTGTGTCAGGAGTTGGTATGGAGGTGTGAGGACAACTTGTAGGAATTTGTTTTCTCCTGCCCTGTGGGTGCTTGGTACTGAAGTCAGGTTGTGAGACGGTGGCAAGCACCCTTATCCACTGAGTCATCTCACCAGTCCTAGGCTGATTTTTGAGGCACAGATTTTCTTAAAAATTCAAATAGAGATACGTAACAATATTATTTTAATAGTTTCCATTTTTCTCTAAAGATCAGTGTGCTTGTGCTAACTGGTGAACTTGGTATGCTGGTCCTTTGGGTTGACATTTTGAGGTAGGGTCTCCTGTAACCAGGCTGCCCTCAAACTCACGGTGTAGATGAGGATGACTGACATTTGATCCTCCAGCTTCTACCCATCAGGTGCTGGGATTGCAGGCATGCATCAACACACCCAGCTTGATACTCCATTTCTCTTGCAGGAATTGAAAGAAATATCTTATTGTGAAACCAAAATAAGACCCAAATGCTTTCATCCTAAAATTAAGGCCTAAGATTTCTCCATTTTAGGTATAGGCCATGAGTTACTGAAACCAGTCAGCCCAGACTCCAGAAACCGAAAGTGTAAAGTACAGAGTCCCAAGGTATTCATGAGGTGATGACTGCCAGACCACAGAATGTCTCCACCCTGGTTCCCTGGGTAACTGTTTGACCACAGAGTGTCCCAACCCTAGTCTCCATAGTGACTGTTTAATCACCAAATGTCCCCACCTGGGGGTAGCCAAGGAGAAATGGTGACAAGCAACTAACCCCTTAGAAGGAAGATTGAATCATGATTTCTGGATGTTCCTATACACAAGCCAATCAGAAATATACATGTATGGAAATCCTCTGCTGTTGCAGTTTTGTG
>CABHPP010145859.1:0-20088 GCA_902168425.1 Peromyscus attwateri | reverse complement strand
GCTCTTCTCTTGCCTCCCTTCTTCCTCCTGCTCCTCTGTGTCTCTCCTTTCCTCTCTCTCTTGCCTCTCTTCTTCCTCTTGTCTGCCTGCCTATCTCAAGTGCCCACTCCGACCCAGCCTTTCACCTTTCACTCTCCTCCCCCCACCCCCAATAACCCCCTGCACTAACTCTATTGTGCATGGCATGCTGGCTTAGTGGCCTACCTTGGCAGGATCCCCCCCTCAAAAAAAAAAAAAGCTACTCACTTTGCTTTTTTTTTTTTTTTTAATTCTTTCAAGAAACAATTCCTGAAATGTAAAAGTTCTCAGGTAATTGATGAAATAGTAGAAGAGAGTAGATTCATTGTTTTAAATCTCTATTTTCTAATGTGACCAACACAATTCCCTCTGTCTTCAGCCACAAATACGTGCATGTAATAGGCATTTCTTGCTATTAATATTTATTCTAAGCACTCCTCTGATAGTCAATAAAGAGCGTTAGCATTGAGAACTATTTTTCATAAACATTTCTAGCATAAAGTAGCTTAATTGCTTTCATTAAAACCCCATCACCGTCCGGCTTTTCAGTGTCTCACGCATTTATGCATTAAAGCCTTTTAAACACATAAAATTAAATTTCTATTATACTTAAGTGTAATTATGTTCCAAATAATGACTACTAAACACTCAGTCTGGCTTGATGGACATAAGATTTCCTGAAAGGTTCTCATAGCAGGAGACAGTCAGAGCCAGGCTTGAGAGTTTTTATTCATTTTGTTTGTTTGTTTCTGTAGCTTCTTGGTACTTTTTTTCCTGCGATCCTTTTCTTTTAGGACCTTTCTTTGTTTTTCAAATCACAGACAGGAACTGTATTTGTAAGATAACAGTAGCCTCCCATCTCCTTTCAAATGCTGATCTCCTTTGGAGATTGTTCTATTGTGATTTGATAGTATGAGTACTTTCCTCAGACAGGAATTGGAAGACATTGGGATGTCACCATGTCAGTGAAACGGTGAATGCAGGGACATTAGCAGTCATCTTATTCAGCTGCCTATATTAGACCTCGTACAGGTTCAGAGTAGAAAAGTAAAGATGAGTTTTCCTAGTTATTGGTTATAGTGGGTGTTCAAGAATGGAATGTAAAGGTCATGGACCATCAATCTTTCCTTTTAGGAACTTGCCCTTCTGTACTGAAACAGATCAAGACACTGAGAAGCAGTAATGAAGTAGATCTGTATGTAGCATTTAACTGTGGCATAACAAACAGTGAGTTAATATGTGTCTTTTAAATAAGGCAACTGAGTTACTTCTACTCTTCTAATTATGTGCTCTGCCCTAACTCTTCTATCTCAGCCTTACTTTTGTTTCCAACTGACCTTCTTATTTAAAAAAGCTCAGTCTGCCACTGAGTATGTTTTCTTTTTCTTTGATAATATTCATTTTTTTTCCTCCCTTGTCCTCATCTCTCCTCGCCCTCCCCATTTGATCCTTCTGTTCTAGTGCCCCCATCAATCTATAACTATCTGTTCTACTTCCTTCAGAGATCAGGACACAGCAGAAGAGGGGGAGGAAAGATTGCAGGAGTTAGAGGGGATGGAGGACACCAGAAGACCAAGGCCCTTTGAATCAACTAAGCAAGGCCCATGTGAACTCAGAGACTGAAACAGCAAGCATGAAGCCTGCATGAGTCTACACTAGGTCCTCTGCATATATGTTATGGTTGTTAGCTTGGTGTTGTAGATGTAACCAACCGTCGTATAAATAAGAAACACAGAACCAATGCAAAGAAGAAAGCCAAGAGGTCAGAGCTAAGAGCCAAAACCTTACCCTTCCTCCTGCAGTGGTCCTACCTCTCCGAAGGAGCCGGTATTTCCTGTGTTAAAGTCTTTATATAGTTTCTGTTCTGCCTTCTCATTGGTTGTAAACCCAACCACAGGACTGCCTCATTACAGCCTGTCTGTATAGACCTCCAGGTGTTCTATGGTTGGTAATGAGATTAAAGGCATGTGTATCCAATGCTGGCTATATCCTTGAACATACGTAGACTTACCTAGCTCTGTCTACCTGGTGCTGTGATCACAAACGTACACCACCACTGCCCTGCTTTCCTATGGCTTGCTAATAGCTCTGACCCCCAGGCAACTTTATTTATTAACATACAAATAACATTTTGGTACAAAGAAAATATCACCATATGGTGTTTTTGTGGAACTTCTGACAGTGGAAGCAGTTGTATCTCTGACTGTTTTGCCTGCTCTTGGGACTCTATTCCTCTGATTGGGTTGCCTTGTCTGGCCTTGATATGAGTACTTTTGCATTTTCTTATTGAATCTTGTTTTGGTTGTGTTTGGCTGTCATCTCTTGGAGGCTTGCTCTTTTCTGAAGAGGGAACAGAGGGGGAGTGGATCTGGGGGAGAGGAGAGGTCAGGGTGCTGGTAGGAGTGGAAGGAGGTGAAGTTGTGGTTGGGATGCATTGTATGAAAGAAGAATCTATTCTCCATTTATTAAAAATAGAAGAAGAAAGAAGGAAGGAAGAAGAGAGAGAGAGAGAGAGAGAGAGAGGAGAGAGAGGAGAGAGAGAGAATAGTTGAGCTAGTATCTTTATGATAGAATGAAGCAACTTTTGAGTAAATGCCCAGGAGTGGTATAGCTGGATCTTGGGGTAGATCTGTTTTCATCTTCCTGAGGAATCACTCACTGATTTCCACAGTGACTGAAAGATATTATACTTCAATAAGTATGAATGATGTTACTCTTACTTCATATCCTCACCAACATGAGCTATCTCATGTTTTATTAACCTTAGCCATTCTGATAGTTATAAAATGATCTCTCAAAGTAGTTTTGATTTGCATTTTCCTGGTGGCTAAGACTGTTGAATATTTCTTTAAGTGTTGCCCAGCTATTTGAGTTTCCTGTTTTGAGAATTCTCTGTTCAGATTATTATCCTATTGGTTAAAATATTAAGGCAACTCCATATAGTTAAAAGGGAGGTTTATTTTGTGGGGTAACTTACAAGTGAAGGGATAGGTTACAGGGTCTGGGAAAGGTGTAGCGAAGTCCGGCGGTCTGGAGAACTCTGCTACCTCCAGCATCCAGGGTCCAGGAACCAAGAGAGCCAGCCCATCCAGATCTTGGGTCTTCAGAGGTCCTCTCTGGGCTCCGCCTTGTAGGTGTGACAGTTACCGAAGTCTCAGTGGGGGTGGAACTTCCAGATCAAAGCTGGAACGGCTACCCACTACATTACTCTGTAGGGCCCTGGCCCTCCCATTTTGAGTAGGCTGCTGCCTGCTTGGGGACCTTGACCAGATGTCCTCCCTATGCTGATTCCCTGCCAGTTTCCTTCTTCTTGAACGCTCACTGTAGGGTCTTTGTTTGTGTATCCTGCATTTGGTGTAAACAGCTTAGATGCAACAATGTAGAACATTGGATAGGGAACTTCTGCCCTCCTGGGATCCTCCATTGTGCTGTAAGCCTATATTTAAGGCTTCCTCCCTCTTTCAATAAATGGCATTCAGCATTCTGCTGTGGTGAATAACTTGCTGTTTCTTGTCTCTATTTTTTAATCCACAGCCCCTCACTCGGACATGGTGAACAGGTGGTGGTAGCCCGGGCAATACCGCAACATTACTCCATTTTTAAAAAATGGGTTACTTGTTTTCTTGATATCTGGTTGTTGGAATATGTTCCAAGAATAGAGTCTTGTGAGTGGAATTCTTAGGGTTTATGAGAAAACTCCAAGAAAACAGGACAAGAGTCCTGTGATCTTAGTTTCTTCAAAATCTAAATTGTTCTTAGAATATGTTTTCTTGGTTCTTTCAGGTATAACAGATTCAATATATGTTTATATGTCTCTATGAAAAAAAACATAGTTTTGCCATGTGTGACTTGTCCTTGTAAATGTATACTTTACTTAGATGACTCTTAACCCTCAGAGTATAAACATAATTTATGGTTATAAAATAAATAATTAGAAGGCATTTTGACAGTATGATTATTTGACAAAATAACAATAGCAGGTTCTTCCCTAGGGCCTTTGATAGTCAGGATGATGGTGTCCTATGTATTATAGAAGCTTTTCAATATCTTGAGGTCCCTTTTATTTATTTTTGGTCTTAATGCCTATGTTAATGGTGTTCTGTTCAGAAAGTCTTTTCATGTGCCAATGAGTTCAAGGCTCTTTCCCACTTTCTCTTCTATCAGGTTCAGTTTATCAGGTTTTGTGTTGAGGTCTTTGATCTATTTGGAGTTGAGTATTGTGAAGGATGATAAATATGGATCAATTTGCATTCTTCTACATGCAGACATCCAGTTTGACTAGCACCATTTGTTTAACATGCTGTCTTTTTTCCCTTGTGTGCTTCAGGCTTCTTTATCAAAACTCAGGTGTCTACAGGTGTATCGATTTATGTCTGGGTTTTAATTTGATTCCAATGATCAATGTGTCTGATTTTTATTACTATACGTTTATACCATGCTGTTTTTATTACTATATCTCTGTAGTCCAACTTGAACTTTGAAATAGTGATACCTCCTACAGTTCTTTTCTTATTCTGGATTACTTTAGCTATCGTGAGTTTTTTGTTTTTCCATATGAAGATGAGTATTTCCTTTCAAGATTTGTAAAGAATTATGTTGGGATTTTGATAGGGATTGTGTTGAATATGTAAGATTGCTTTTACTAGGATGACGATTTTTGCTATGTTGAGCTTACTGATCCATGAGCATGGGAGATCTTTTCATCTTCTGATCTTCTTCAATCTCTTTCTTCAAAGACTTGAAGTTTTTGTCATATAAGTCTTTCACTTGCTTGGTTAGCATTACCCCAAGATATTTTATATTATTTGAGGCTAATGTGAAGGGTGTGGTTTCTCTGATTTCTTTCCCAGTCTATTTGTCATTTGAATATAGGAGGGCTGTTGATTTTTGTGAGTTAGTTTTGCATCCAGCTACTTTGCTGAAAGTTTCTGTTAGATGTAGGAGTTTTCTGGTAAACATGAAAACAATGAACTTGGGTATGCAAATGTCTCTGTAGCAGATATGAAGTCCAAAGGGTATATGCACAGGAGTGGCATATGGATAGTATTTCTAGTTCTAGTTTATGTAGAAATCTCCAGACTGATTTCCAAAGTTGTTGTACTTATTTATACTTCCATCAAAGTGTGTAAGGTTTGCCCTTTCCCCACATCCACTCCAGTATTTACTTTCATTTGTTTTCCTAATGATGACTGTTCTGACTGGGAAGATGAAACATGGGATCCTAACATAGTTTTAATTTGTATTCCCTTGATGGCTAAGGATATTGGACATATTTTAAATGTATTTCCTAGTCATTTTCATTATTGCTAAAGACACATATACTTTGCCTGTAAGACATAGAGAATTCAGTCTCAAACCCATTACAAATCTTTTCTCTTTTCTGCCTAGCTTTCTTAGCTTTGGAATGTGCTATGCAGGCTACTGGGGAAAAAGACATCAATGGCATTACCCAGCACTGGACCATATATGCTGCAATACCAATTTTCCAGGTACAAAGTACCTACTGCTGCAGTACTGGCACAACTGTTAGGGGGTAACTAACCACTTTCTGATGGGATTTGAGAGGCCTGCTCTATATGAAGGAATCCCATGCCTGGTAATGTAACCCTGCTTAAAACTCCAGGCATGGGGAAATCAAAGGCCCTAGGGCAGAACCTGCTCTTGTTCTTTTGTCAAGTAATCATACTGTCAAAATGCCTCTAATTGTTTGTTTTTATAGCCATAGACTATGTTTATACTCAAGCTCTCAATATTCGTTAGAGAAGCTTCTTTTACAGCAGGCAGCAGTCAACAAAGAGGTACATAATTGGTCCAAGTGCTGAGAATAAGAGAGTTAGTACTCAGTCCTAAATGAGGCATCTTTATTGACTTTATTATTGGAAAAACTCATGGAATATTGTGGAATTTGATTATACTTTCTGGACATGGAGCAGTTATTGCACTCATGAATTCCCAGCAGCTGTACTTACCTGCACAGGACCTCAACAAGAGCAAGCCAATCAAAATTCCAGGCTATATGAGGTACATGATCTCCAGGCCACAGCTCTTACTGAGGAGCTATTAGCACTGGATAGCTGCTCAGAGAAGGAGAAACATTCTTTCTTTACTATGTGACCACTGGCAATTTTCTAATGTACTACCTGGGTGATTACACATCTATGTACATGTATTCATCAATAATTCGACTTTGTGCTTATCAAATAAAAAATCATGAATTTAGGAGGATAGTATGTTGTAGGAGATGTGGGGGGCAGGGGAGAAAAGGGTAGTAGATATCATATTTCATTGTATGCATGTACAAAGTTCTCAAAAATAAAGTATTTTAAAAACTGAAAAGCATAAAAATCAAAACAAATCAGCAGAAAGTTGAATAATAAGTAAAAAAATTTATATATTAACATAAGTTTGATCCTTTGGCAAAACAATGTTAAGTGCTTATAAAACAGTTCCTTAAATGAAAAAAATTATTTACAGAAATTATATATATATATATATATATATATATATATATATATATATCCTAATAAAAGAAGAAATTTAAGTGGGAAAAAAAGCATACTTGGATTTGTTTAACAGTGAGCTGCTGATTCCCACACAGGGGAATTGGACTGAATGTATTCATTAGCTTGCTAGCAATACATTTAGAAAGAGACTGAAGTGTGCGACCCACCAGGTAGCAATCCATTTCTTCAAAACGTACATCCACAGATTAAATAAAACAACAGGAAAAATCAAGCTTTTCTCTTGCCACATCAATTTTATACCATTTATTTAACAAGCATTGTAATTTTCCAATAAACTATAGTAAAATCAGAAAAGTAAAGGGTCCATACATAAATGGGAAGCACTTATCTTTTCTGAATTTGATAGGCAGTTATATTGTTGTGATCTTTATTTATTTTGCCTGTGGGAGTAGGCATCATGCATGTGTCAGAGCATATGAAGTTAGAAGAGAACTGCAGGAGTCAGATCTCTCTTTCCACCAGGTGCATTGCATGCATTAAACTTGGGTCCTAAAACCCGGCAGCGAGCACCATTATCAGCTGAGCCACCTCACTGGCAGGAGGTTAAGCAATAAGAAGGTATAGCTCAGATAAATTTGCCTCATACCTTCAATCACAACTTCAGTCACTTGGCTTCCAGGAGGAATCTGTCATGAAACATTGTTATACACACCAAAATTACAGCTCAGAAATCCCATTTTAAAAGATAGTTGTTTTAATCTTGCTAAATTGCTGTAAATGCTATCGAGACTTTAATATGCATGTGAAGTAGAATTTTTCCCAAAGTAGCTTATAAAAGATAGATAAGACAACTTTGTCATTCTTTGAAGGAAAAGCACATGACATAAAATTTAAAAGAACAAAGGAGAGATGGAGAAGTAATGAGTTTGGATCTCTGTGGCCACATCATTTATAAGTTAGGTATCCTACCCACAACTGATTCTAACCACAGTGCCAAGTGCGGCAGAGAGGGAAAATCTTGAGGTTTACTAACTGCCAGCTTACCTAAAATTGACAAGTTCCAGGTACAAATACTGACTCAAAGGAAAACAAAAATCAAAAACAACTAGAAAGTAATAGTCCTCTGGCCTCTGTATGCACATGGGTGTATACACACACACACACACACACACACACACACACACACAACTACACACATGCAATCAATAAAAAAAGATTTTTTAAAAGATGTTTTAGTCTGTTTGACAAGATTCACTCCCAACTATAATGTTTGTCTCTAGGTGGGTTAATCTGGTTGAAGTTTATTACTTTAGCTATTGCTTGTTAGACTTGATAATTGGTTCACTCAGTCAAGATCAAGCTGAGACAACCATGAAGATCATCCCTGTTACTGTTTTAAAATATTATATGCAGTTCAAATATCCACATACTACAATGTTTTTCTTTAGAAAATAATATTTCCTTGGCCTCATTTACAGTTTTCTAAATTATATTATTTACTTTTCAATTTGTGATTGTGTACATACGTGTTAATGTGTCGATTCCACAGGAAGGTGGAAAGCAGAGGCCCCATTCCTATGATAAGCCAGGCAGGTGAAAAAAGGTTTGCAAACCATCCTCAGAAGCCCACAGCCATAACAAGCCTCAACCCCATTTGGGAGTTACAGTGAGACACAGTCCACATTTTGTCATTGCATATGACCCAAATGTTCGCAGCTGGGCTCATCTTCAGAGGGAAGCTCTTGTTTATGAGACACATGTTGGACACCACAGAGCAGGGAACATCTCAAATCTTGGAGCTTGTATTGAACCTGACAGAGATCTGGAGTAAGAAATAGCCCTTAAATGCTGGAGTGGAGAGTGAAAGGCAGTGCCAACAAAATGAATAGTTCAGGTTACAGGATGATCAGCTGAGGTGGTTGAACTGTAATCCTGGCCTAGAAGAAGAGCTCATTAGCTTGACAGTAACGGAAGTTGGATGTAACTGAAACTGGAGTCAGAATGTGAATGTGCCCCTGAAGTCATCTGCATGCTGTGCATTGCTATAGAACGGGAGAATGCTACAGAACATCCCTCTACCCTGTAGCTTTGAAGAAAGTTTCCCCACCAGTACTTATTCTTACTTGGTTAGGTTTTATTTTACTTTATTACATTAAAAATATGTTTATATTTTGATTACCTTCATACAACCATCTGGTTTTGTTCACAATTGGTCTTAGTTACTTTTCTGTTGCTGTGATAAGACATCACAACCAAGGCAACTTACAGAAAACAAAAGGCTGTTGGGTCTTACAGTTGGAGAGGGTTAGAATGCATGACCATCGTGGCAGGGATATGGTAGCAAGTAGACAGGCATGGCACTTGAGCAGTAGCTGAGAGTTCACATCATTAGTCAGAGAGAACTAAGGGGAACAGCATGAGTCTTTTGAAGCCCCAAAACATTCCCCCACTGACACATACCTCCTAAGCCTTCCCAAACAGTTCCACCAACTGGGGAGCAGGTATCCAAATATGAGCCTATGGGAACTGGGAACTGTTTTCATCAAAACCACCACACATTTTTTTTGTTGTTGTTGTTGCATGGAGGTGGGGAAGGGCAATCTTTTCTCCTTACTTTCACTTTTTTCTTAATTTTCAAAATCATCTTTCTCTTTTTCTCCTTTCTACTAAATGCTTAGTATATTTTAACTTTATTAAATTCACTCTTGTGGTGGCAATGGTGTGGGTGCATGCATGCATGATGTGTGCATGTGTGTATGTGGATGTGTGTGCATGTGTGTGGTGTACATAAGTGTATGTGTGTCCCCATGTGCATGATGTGTGCATATGTGTATGTGTGGTGTGTATGTATATGTGTGTGGAGTGTCTGTGTGTGTGTGTGTTGTATGCCTTGTGTGTTCAGGTACAGGTATGTTCACAAGTTTTGCATATGAGGATGTTAAAAGTCAATTTCAGGAATCTCCCTCTATCACTCTCCACCCTATTTTTTGAGAGAGAATCTCACATTGAGTCAAAAGATAAGCATTTCTGCTGGATTGGCTGGTCAATGAGCCTCCTGGATTCACCTGTTCCTCTCAGAGAACCAGCGTTACAAGTATGCAGTGCTATGCCCAGCTTTTTCATGGGTTCTGTGGATTCAAATCTTCATGCTTCTACCACAGTTTCCCCACTGAGCCTTCTCCCTAGTCAAGTTTTGATATTATTTTATCCTTTTTTAACATTTATCTACAAGCTCAAAGGTTTACTTCTGCAGCACTCACAACAGCTAAAGAGCAAAGCCAGCCTAGATGTCCACCAACAAATGAATGGATAAAAGAAAGCATGGTGGCATGGTGTGTATATAGAATAGAGCTGTTTTTCAGTTATACAGGAAAATGAAGTAATGACATTTGCAGGAAAATAGATAGGACTGAAAAATCACATTAAAAGATATAAGACAGAAACAGAAAAATAAAGTTTTCATGTTTTCTCTACTATGTTGAATCTAGATTTAAGATTTCCTAGTACATGCCTCTGTGTGTGTGTGTATGTGTGTGTGTGTGTGTGTGTGTGTGTGTGTGTGTGTGTGTTGCATGAAAATAAATGGGGATGGAGACAAGAGGAAGAAATATAAAGCAAAGGCAGAAAGGATAAAAGAAAGGACAAAGAAGTGCATGTGTGGGAAGCATAAGTGAGAAGTATTTGTGGGAAAGGAAGGAAGCCAGAAAGAGTGGGGCAAGGGAGAATTCAGAGGGCATTGGGGATTGAGATGAATAAAAACAATGTGTAATGGCCGAGATGTATGGAAATGCTATAATGAAATCCTCCCTTTGCATGCTAACATTAAAATTAAATGTAATTGAAAGATATATACATTCTTATTGGAAGCAAGGATATAACAAAACATTTCATTAATAAATTCTATTGTTATTAAATTATTATTACACTATAAATTATAATAACTAGTGGAACCAAGAAAAAATACACTGTATTAATATATATTAAATTGTTTCCCAAGTAAGTTTTTCACACTTACACACTGAATGTATGTAAAGCTGCACCACTTTCCCTAACAGTCTTTGTTATTCTTTTGGTGTTTGGTTTGTTTTTATCAGTAAATTAATATTTTACTATAGCATTTTAAGTTGTATACCTTTCAGATTTGAATTAGTTTATTAGGCTATATTAATTTAATAAAACAATAAATTTCATTATGGCATATTCATATATATCTAAAGTATGATTTTTTCATATGTATCCTTTTGTTTTTCCACCACCACATCCAACTAGCTCCTTTTTCCTCCTCTATTATTTCTTCTCTAGTCATTTGTTTCTTTTTTAAAAAAAAGTGCTTTCAAGCCGGGCGGTGGTGGCGCACGCCTTTAATCCCAGCACTCGGGAGGCAGAGGCAGCCAGATCTCTGTGAGTTCGAGGCCAGCCTGGACTACCAAGTGAGTTCCAGGAGGCGCAAAGCTACACAGAGAAACCCTGTCTCGAAAAACCAAAAATAAATAAATAAATAAATAAATAAATAAATAAATAAAGTGCTTTCTACATGTGAGAATACAATATGTTAGCTGTCTTTTTGGGTCTGCTTTATTTGGATTAACATGATCAATTTTCATGCAAATGACATGATTTTATTTTTTATGGCTGACTAATATTTCATCACATATGCATATATGTATAAGTATGACATTTTCTTTATCTAGTTCTTAATTTTGCCTTTGTGAGTAGTTCTGTAACTGACATGGTATGCAAGTAACTCTACCGTATGCTGACTTTGATGGTTTATAGAGTTTATCCAGGAGTGGTATATTGTAGTTCCATTTTTACTGTTTTTCAAGAAATCCTGTACTGATTTCCACAGTGGATGGGCAAAGTTACATATCTACTAGCACTATATAAGTCCCAGTGCCATCTTCACTAGCATTTGATGTTATTGCTTTCTTGATAATAAGCATTTTAACAGAAAAACTGCAATATCAATTTTTTTAAGTTTTTATTTACATTTATTTTATGACTAAATATGTTGAACACTTTCATATACTTATTGACTATTTGCACTTCCTTTGAAATGTATTTGTTCACTTAATTTGCTCATTGGATTATTTTTTGTCTTGGTGATTTTTAAAAATCAATTTTTAAAATTGTATCATCTAAATATAAATCCTGTGTTGGATAACTAGCTGGTAGGTTTTATCCCATTCTGTGAGCTGTATCTTCTTCATTCTAGTAATTGTGTCCTTTGCTGTTCAGAAAATTTTTAATATCAAGAAATCACATTTTATCACCTTTGGTACTATTTCTTGTGATATGTGGATTCTATTTAAACAGCCATCACCTACACCTGCCTTGAAATGTAGTTCCTATATTTTTGTCTAGTAGTTCCAAATGCTGAGATCTTACTTCAAGTCTTTGATCCACTTTTAACCACATTTTGTTTAGGGAAAGAGAGAGAGCTGCTTTCAGTCTTTAAATGTGGATGATAATCAGTCTGCAAGGGCTTTCTGTTAAACAGGTGTGTTGGCATCAGGCACTGTAGTACCTCTACCATCACAATTTTCACAAGATTGTGTTCTAAGATATTATTGATGTATGCATTTTAGTGTTTTTTCTTGTTCTGTGAAGAATCTCATAGGATTTTAATATTATATTGAATTGGATAATCAATTTGGTAATATGGCTATCATATCAATATTAATTATGCCAATTCATTAGCACCAGAAGTTTTTCTTGTAGGATCTCAGTTTCCTTAGTAGTTTGTAGTCTTCACTGTGTGAACCTTTAACCACCTTGGTACACTGAAACTTAGATATTGTGTGTGGGTATGCTTTTTGTTTTGTTCTTTTGAGGTCCTTGTGAATGTGGCTGTTTTTCTGATGTTTTCTGCTTCTCTGTTATTGGCGTATATGGTAGTTTAATGCTTATTTATATTTTGCTACTTTTCTGAAAGTGTTTATTGGACCAAATTGTTTTTTGAAGGATTGTTTAGAGGCTTTGAAGTATAGCTTCAAACCATCAGTAAATAGGGATGATTTGATTTCTTCCTTTTGTATTTGTATTCCCCACCTCTTTTTCCTCTTATCTTACTGGTTTCTATAAAAATTCTAGGACTGCATTGAATGATGATTGTGACAGCAAACACTTTGTATCCTTGATTTTCAAGAAAATAATACAGTTTTTCTTCATTCATGCAATGTTGACTGTAGATTTGTGAGCTATAAACTTTACTACATTGAGGTTTGTTTTTTGTCTTAGCTTCACTGTGGATTTTGTCAGGAGGGAATGTTGACCTTTGTCAGAGGGCATTTCTATAGCTATTGAGATTATCAGGTGATTTCTGTTCCTCAGTTTGTCTATGTGCTATATTACACTTACTGAATTATGTATGTTCAACTACTATCACCTATCATCTCCCTATAATTGAATCATCTTGATGGTGGTGAGTGTTGTTTGATTTGTTTGCTGTGCTCGAGTTTGAATTTAGAGGCTTACATGTACTAGGCAAGCACTCCACCACTGAGCCACACCCCAGTCTCACTATTTATGGTACTTTTAATGAATTTTTATGTTGTATCTTTATCTTATTTTGTGTTAATGGAATGCTGGCTTCATAGAATGATTTAGACCTACAGCCAAAGCTGTCAGTCCTCATACAAAACACAGGTAACAGGAAAGCAGACACAACCATCTGTGAATTAGGCACTCGACAATCAAACTTCCAAAACACCTAAGCATTCATGGCCTTGGTATCAAGGTAGATGTTTGTGAAATTTTATAATAGAGGCTTACATATAAGAGCTTCAGTTTCCCCTGTGCAGTAATCACATGACCAGTAGGTTCCTGCTTATCCCAGAAGACTTGTAGTCATCATCCACCATAGGCCAGGGAGCTCATTGCCTAACTACCTCATGTGTCTACCATTGACCCTACCATCTTTCTCCACATGGTCATCTACCCCTCAGACATTGTGGCAGTGTTTCTTCATCCTCACTAACTTGTAATTGCCCTGTTTTCAGGTCTCCAGAGTAGCTCAGTTTCAAATAGTAGGCTACTTTTCCAGATGACAGGTGGCTGTAACCCTTTGAAACATACCACGCTATATTATAGGTTCCTTTTCCAATGCTAGCCTACAGTGGAAGAGTTATAGCTACTCCAAATTCTTGCACTGCTCTTGCAGACGCTTGTGAGAGCCTTGGATAAGCTCTGTATTGTCAACAGGGCTAACTGGCCCTACTGTGTTGTGGCTTTATGTCCCTTGTCCCTGGGGACTCAGGGTTATGTTTGAAGACGATTGGTTTCCTTGTTTCTTCTGCTTTACCTTTCTACTTCCCCAAGGTTTCTAGCTGTTCTGTCATCTTTTTCTTGTTTTCCAGTCCTCCACCTCTTTGCTTCTCCATGGAATACACTCTTTTCTGTAATACTTTGACTCTTCTCACTCTGACTCACACTTTTTCCATGAGTTTTGTTCCCACATTCATTCATCTTTCATTTTTTTGTGGTATGTCTATTATTGCCAAAGTAGGACATTCAATATCTTCCTTTATTTTTCTTTAAAATGTATTCATTCAGTGCAAATGTCTGTATATAAACATTCATTTATGCAATCAAGAACAACAATGATACTTACATAACTTCTTGAGTTATTTATATTCTAATCATTAATGCAGCAAGTTTATTGTAAACAATCTGATATATTTACTGTGTCTGCAAGTTCTTAAATAAAATCTCTCTCTCTCTTTCTCTCTCTCTCTCTCTCTCTCTCACACACACACACACACACACACACACACACAAACACACATAAGAGGTGCTCAGAACACTCAAAGAGTCATTTAATTTTTGTATTTGCTTTTATTCTATTAAGACTTCGGCAAAAATATGCAGAGAAAGTAACTTATGTGCTTGTCAGATTCAAAGACCTAAATTCCAAAATTGTTGTTGGATGTAAGGAAATCTGAATTTTTAGTGTAGTTACCAAGAAGAATAAAATAAAATCAGCCAAAGTGGTAACTGGGAAGTAGAAATAAAGAGAGAAACAAATTCCAGAATTTGAAAAGCTGAGGTGAGATCATCATGAGTTTAATGAAAGCCTAGGTTACACACCAGGACATTGTCTCAGAACCAAGCAAATACCTAAGCATACATGAACAAAATAACAAGATAGATCCTTCTGACTTTTAAACAGAGGGTCAGAAATAAAAGCTTCATTTTCTATTGAGTCATATGACCTGCCTTAATTGTGATGCCTGCCTAGTAATTAAAATCAATTTAAATTTCTACACCTTACAAAGAGATCAGATGAATGCTTTAATAAATACAGAACACTACATTCTTGGAGAAGAGTCCAATCAAGGAAGTAGCTTCCAACATATAAAGTTATGCACAAATAGTAGATGTATGTGTGTATATACAAACATACATATATAAATATATATACACACATTATACAACCACAGAATATATATGTACACAGATACATATATTATAAATAGGTACATATGTACATATATATGAGAGAGAGAGAGATTGTATGTGTGTGTGTGTGTGTGTGTGTGTGTGTGTGTGTGTGTGTGTAAAGTAAGAAAAAAATGAGAAGAGAAAAACATTTCAAGTTAATTTCTACAAATTTTCCAAAATCAATGATTGATATTAGGTCAAAGAAACCAGATATCTGGAGAACTTCTAACAAAATAAATAAAAATAAAAGCAAACAAAAATATTCATACCATTAACAAACCATAAAGGAATCACCTTAATATTGGCCATAGGGGATAAAAGACAAAAGTGTGTTCAATGTGGTATTATTTACTACTTGGAATATTGTATAATATTTTGGATCTGCCTTAATAATTACTATTAAACAAGTACTAATCAATGGTTATTATTTAACTGAGGTAAAATATACTTTTCTCTTTAAAAAACAGTTTCAAAATACATACTAAAATGTCTTTCTCAGATTTCTCTGGAAAGAGTAACAGGATTTTCTTTTTTTTTTTTAATTGAAAATAGATTCTTCTTTCATACAATACATTCCGACCATAGTTTCCTTTTCCTCACTCTTTGCAAACCACCCCCCCCACCTCCTCTTTCCCCTAGATCCATTCCCCCTATGTTTTCTCTACAGGAAACAACAGGTCTCCAAGAAATGACAGCCAAACACAACAAAACAATGTTCAGTAAGAAAACGCAAAAGCCCTCATACTGCAACTAGACAAGGCAACCCAACAGGAGGAAGAGAGTCTGAAGAGCAGCTAAAGAGTCAGAGATACACCTGCTTCTGCTGTTAGAAGTTCCATAAAAATACCAAGTTAACAGCCACAACATATACACAGAGGACCTGGTGTAGACACATGCAGGCCTTGCCCTTGCTGCTTCAGTCTCTGTGAGCCCTGCTTAGTTGATTCAGTAGGCCAGGTTCTCCTTGTGTCCTCCATTCCCCTCTGATTCCTACAGTCTTTCCTCTTCATTTTCCATAGGATTCCCTGATCTCTGAGGAGAGGGACACAATAGGGAGCTCAAATTTAGACTCTTTCTCACCATAGTGTTTGGATGTAGGTCTCTGCATCTGCCCCCATCTGCTGCTGGATGAAGCCTCTCTGATGATGACTGGACAAGGCACTGAACTATGAATATAGCAGAATATCACTAAGAATCATTTCATGCTAAGTGGTGGTGACTCACACCTTTAATCCAAGTACTCAGGAGGTAGAGGCAGGGATCTCTGTGTGTTCACGGCCAGGCTGATCTACAGAGTGAGTTCCAGGACAGGCTCCAAAGCTACATAGAGACACCCTATCTGGAAACCACACACACACACACAAAATCAGTTCACTTCTCTTCTTTTTTCTTTTCTTTTCTTTTCTTTTCTTTTTTTTTTTTTTTTGATAGTCATGTTTGTTTCTATCCTAGGTCTCTGGGCTCTCCAGCCTCTGGTTCCTGGCCATTCAGGCAGTATAAGGCATGGGCTCCCTTCGTGGCATGGGCCTCATGTTAAACCAAACATTGGTTGACTACTTCCTCAAGTTCTGCACCATCATTGCCCCAGCACATCTTGCAGGCACGACAGATTGTACATCCAGAGTTTTGTGGCTGGATTGGTGGCCAGATTTTTCGTTCCATATCCTGCAGAGTATATTCTCACACCAAAGAAACTAGAATGTAAGGGTGAAAGCTCCATGCAGTCATCAGATTGACCTCTCTACCTTCAATGAGATATGTGGATGTTGTCCTCAGAATTGGGGGCCCTCTGTCAAGTTCTCAGAGAGTTACCCTCTATCTAACATTAGACTGGGTTGTTTAGGGATCTCTGTTGACACTGCCTGAGCCAACAACTCAACCTAAAGCAAACTAGTCTCACCACTGAAAGTCTTGCCTAGCTACAAAACACGGCCATTCAGACTCCATATCCTCCATTATTAGGAGTCCTCACTAGGATCACCCTCATAGATTCTAGGAAATTTCCACTGCATTAGGCTTCCATACCATCTCTAAATTTTCCCCAATTCCAGTTGTCTCTCTCCATGCTCTCTTCCTTCATCCCTCCCTCTGCCAACCTGATCTCACCTGCTCCTTCCCTAACCTGCCTCTAGTCCAACTGCAAAATCTGTTCTAGTTCCCTTTCCCAGGGAGATCCAGGCATCCCTGTCCACTCAGTGTACTCTTCTTTATCTAACCACTCTGGATCTATGAATTATAGCTTGGTTATCATTGCTTTACAGCTAATATCCACTTATAAGTAAATACGTACCATATTTTTCTTTCTGGGTCTAGGTTATCTAACTAGTGATTTTTTTCCCCAGTTGCAGCCATCATTTTCAATACCCATCTCTTTCTCCACAATACATGAAGAGAAAAAGATGAAATTCTAACTGTTTTCTTCAAAAGAAAACCTTGATCCAGTTAACATAGTAATGAAAACATGCAGAAGTCAGCCCATTATAGAAAACTTATCCATGAGGAGTACTTGCTTAAATGCTCTCAGTCATCAACTATCATGTGTAGAAACACATAGCTTTGCTGGGGATCCACACATTCCTTCCTAAGAATGTCATCATATTATCTATAAGTAAGAACTAAATGCTTATTTTAGTAAGTAAACTTCCAAAAATATAACCAGAAATAATTAGTGGTCTCATTTGGCAAATGAAGACTTTATCCATGCATTTTATTATAGGTGGCAAACTGAATAAAACTTAGACAAGTATCTTCCTAAGCATGTATTGCCAAAGCACATGAAACTGACTAAAACTCTAAACAGCATCCCATATATTGATAAGATTAATAGTTTTGACAAAAGTTGGGAAGTTATAGAAAGAAATCAAACAATCCATCAGTAAACATTCTGGTGGATATTGAAAGATGCATTAGTTTCTAGTTCAGTTTTTAACGAACACAGCTAACAATATAAACTCAAAAGCATTTGACCCTGTTCAGAAAAATATAAATATGCAAACCATAAAGAAATGGTACCCATTGTGCTAAGTGGGACAGGGAACAATCCACTAACATATGTGTATTTAAAACACACTGGGAGAAAGCTAGGGTGAAAGAAATCATTAAGCATGTGGGAAGATTCGGCTTGCTTTTCAGAAAAAAAGTGAATAAACAGTGAAGAACTAAAAGTGGAGCAAGCAGACTGCCTTTATGATTCAAGCTAAGTAGGATCTGCACATGAGGGAGAGCGTGTGTTTATATTTCCTTTTATTCTGAGATAATCAAAAGGATATAAAGCTAGTTACTATTATATTTTTAGCTTCAACCCTGTCTTGTACTTTTAAGTTTTTGGTGGTGCATAAGTACATAAAAATATATTTGATAGTGAAAATGTAAGGTTTAATGCAAAGCTGCACAGCTTCAGAATGGCTATTCAAAGTCTATGAAAGGTCATTGGGGTATACAGACTGCGAATCTGGTTAAATTAGTTGTGTGATTTTTTTTTTCAATTTGCAAATTCTTTATAATAAGTTTTAATGTAAAAGTTGGAAAAATTAGTCACTACAAAGTATCAGGTTCATAAGGATAGTGGCTAGAAACAATATTATAAAAGCTAATCCTAATTGATTATATATTCAATTTCAAAAATAATTTTAATTTGAAGCTAGTGTGAGTTTCAGTCATTAACCAAGCTTTGATTTTTTAAAGATAAAATAATAGATAATAGGCAATATTTAGATATTTGGATCAAACTTTCTTCCCTTCTACAGATTCTTCAATTCTTATAAAATAAATTGACAGCCAAAAACAAGGAGTAACCTGGGCATGGTTTAGGATTTTAGCAGTGACAAGAAACAGTAAGAAACAAGGTATGGATGCTAGCTAGTGAAAAAATTGTCCCACTTGAAGTGACTCCAAGAAAAAAAATAGAGCCCAGATTGGGAAATAACAACTCTAGTAGTAGGCAAACAGTAAGAACATAACAAGAGCCAGCAAGAAGGCTCAGGGAGTGAAAGCACTTACCACAAAACCCATCATCTAAGTTCCATCCCCAGCTCCCTCCCAAAGGTACAAGGAGGTAACTGACTCCTTAGCACTAGCATCATCATCTGATGTCCACCTGATCACTATGGCATGCACAGTCACACACCAACACACATGCACACAAGTAGAAGATTATTTGCACTGTCTGTGGCTTTGTTGTTTTTAATCATGAACTTGTTGCATATACTAACAGAGAAAGTCCATTTGCTGTTCATATCTCGTCCCTTTTGACTACAGGCCTCCAAAATTCAATTGAATAACACAGTTCTAAGGATATGCTAAGCTTTGCCACTGTTCATAGAATTCATGACTTCCAGTTCTGTCTCTTTAAATGACAGGTCTGAATCTTGAAAGAGGAACGAGGCTGTATGTATTATATATAGGTGATGCATGAAATGCCATTTTCAGGGTGCTTATGTCCATGTAACCGTGCATCATCCATTTAGTGCTCACAAAGCATTCTGGCAAATGAGACAGATAAAGTGTCAATGAGTGGCTTTTGCTTAGCAGTGATTTTAAGATTTAAAAAGCAGCCGTAGTATAAGGGTGATAGACAGATTTGATACAGGGGTGGGTTAGGAGCTGGCAAAGGTGCAATAAAAGCATCTAGATAGGAAAGTAGGACAATAATAGCACAGTGGGCACTTACTACCTTGGTAGAGGGGTGGTGATACTAAAATTGGTAAGTTTTAGAGTCTGGGTGCTTGAAAATACTTTTACAGGCTAGCTGATGGGTTCACAGTGTCTTCTTGTAGGATGCATGTCCTTTGTGAAACCTGCATGCTTAGAGTGCTAGAGCCTTATTCCAAGTCCAGACACCAACACTCCTTTTCCACAGAAACAAGGTAGTCAGAACCCCCAGTGTTCAGTTATTTCCTGTATAAAATTTGGAAAGTAGTCACATTATTACAGAGATATCCATATATCAAATGATCTTATATATTAACAAGTGAGCTCATAGAGGCTCACAGAGACTGAACCAAAAATCAGGGTCTTTGCATGAGATTGACCTAGGCCCTCTCTCTGAACATATGTTACAGTTTGTAGCTTGATCTTCTGGTGGGACTCCTAACAGTAGGAGCTGGGGCTGCCTCTGACTCAGTTACCTGTTTTTGGAATCCTGCCCTGTAGCTGAAGTTTTCTC
>CABHPP010145858.1:27184-40239 GCA_902168425.1 Peromyscus attwateri | reverse complement strand
CCATTACACCTATCCATCCTAACTTCCTTTATGTGTCCCAAAGGACCTTTCTATGTGGGTCCATCCACATGCGTTGCCCTTTTATTCTGATGTGGGGTTCACTCAAGTTTAGGTCCTAAGCCCTCATCCTCTTGTTCCCTGCTCTTCCGACCCTCACTTGGCAAGCTGATGGATTGCCTTCATGTGCTAACACGCCTATCTATGTCCCCAGACTCTTGGTTCCGTGTGCGAACACTGGGCATTTTGTGTTTATATGCTAATCTGAGTCTTTGGGAAGTGGCCATTCTTCCTTTCTGCATTCATTAGCTCATATTCAATAGCACATGAATCAAATCTCAGCACTCAGGAGGCTAAGGCAGGAGTTTGGAAACAGCTCAGGCCACATGACAGGACCCTATTTAAAAAATGAAAAAGACAATGAGAGAGAGAGAGAAACACACACACACACACACACACACACACACACACACACACACCAGACAGGCACACACAGAGCTACATAGACACACAGGAAATCATCCCTCGATGTTGGCCTGACCTGCATCCTCCAGGTACCATCTTTGTGTTTCTGTATTGACTTACTCTGCTCCACCCTAAGCAGATCTTTCTCTGAGGCTGGCGATGGCTTTCTTGATAGTGTTAAGAACTGTCTGTCTTTCTCTCTTTCCCGGGTTTTTGGATTCCTCCATAAAGCAGCTCATCCCCACTCTTGAGGAAGAGGGTGGGAAAGTCCAGAGAATTAGCCCTGAGGATGCCAACATCAAATAGCACCAAGGGAACGCCTTGCTCACAGCTCATACCGCCCAGGCTCTGACCTGTGGACCTTCAGAGCTAATCAGACGAGATAACCAGTCGCTCCAAATGCAACAGCCTGTGGTCTTCCTGAGCGACAGGAGCTCCCTTGATAACTGAGGCTTCATTCTCTAGTTAGGAGCATAGACTTAAGAAGGAGGAGACTTGTTCAAGGTCACACCGTGAGCTGGAGACTGGACTCCATGTCTTTGTCTCACAGCCGGTGGGTGGTATGATATGAGGGTGGGGTTGGGGAAACTTGAGATCAGAAATAGGAGGCAGAAGGACAGAAGGACACTTAGGCAGAGACTTAGCTAAGGGACAAGCACCTCTTTAGTTCCTTGAGTAGATTCAGTGCCGCTTACAGAAAAAGAGATGGAGACAGATTAGCGTTTAAGTGCTGTGCCAAGGTCAGACTCCAAGTCTGCCTGATGTTAAGTCCATGCTGCTCACTGTGGGCCAGGCCACTGAGAGGTGTTCAAGCACTGAGGTCCCAAGACCAGGCCTTCTCTCCTCCCAAGAACCAGCTCGAAGGCAGCCATTTTTCCCTTAGCCAGCCTTCTCTGAAGGTCCCGTACCTGTCTGGGTCTCTACAGGAAGAAGCTACCTTCTCATGAGGATGAAGCCGAAGAGCTCCAGGCACTCTCGCCAGCTGAATCCCCAGTGGTCGCCTGGTCAGACCCCACCACCCCACAGGAGGCTGAGTAAGTGGAGCCACTCCTGAGTCTCAGAGACGTCAGGGTTGGTTTGGGATGAGCAGACCAGGAAAGGAGCAGAAACTGGGGTGCTTTCAGAACCCCACAAAGGTGAACTTTATGTTTTGGAGCAGCTCTCCTGCCCAGGGCTTTGCCAGTTGGTTGGGAGTCGGGGTGGGAGGTGCAGGGGGAGGCGGCAGGAGAGGGAGGTTGGACTCTAGGCCAGATGTGTTCTTTCTAGCTAGCAACAGAGAGGAAGGAGTACCTAGGCAAAAGCTCCCCTGCCAAAGATCTTGGCACTGAACCCCAAATAAGTCAGTAGGGGGAAGAAGACCATAGGATCTGCTATAGGTTCCTACCTAGGAGCTTGTTAAATCAGATCCTGGGCTCCACACAGCCCTGGATAGTGGTCCCCAAACCTGCATTTCCATAGCATTCTGGTGACTTCGATAGCTGGTGTGTAGGACATGGCTGGAGGTCATAGTAGCAGCATTGGAAGCTGAGTCTCCGGCATCTAAGTGACCTGAGGACTGGGTCATGATCAAGTACTTTCCTGAAGATTTTCAGTAACCCTGGTTGATTTTAGTGCCTAGCTTGGGACACTGGCCTAGACACCCTACCAGGCTCTCCAGCCATGACCCTTGTATTGACTACAAGAAACTCGAGGTCGGCCTGCCTCCTTCCTTCTGTCTTTCTTCTATCCATAATTTTATTTATGTGTTGTTATTGTATGTGATGTCAGGAGCACATGTGTGCCATGGTACACATTTAGAAGCCAGAGAACGACTTTGTGGAGTCACTTCTCTGACGTTTACGTTGGGTTCGGGATGAGCTCAGGTCCTCCGACTCATGCAGCAAGCACTTTATCCGTGGAACCACCTTTCTGGTCCTCTCTCCATAATTCCATTCACTCTGTACTTATCAGAGTCATGAGAAATTCAGGAAATCCCTAAATCTTACACAGTCTAGCTGACATTTTAACACAATGGAATTATATTTTATGTGACAGAGCAGGGACGTGGTTAGGATTTAACATAAAAAAATATGGCGGGAATCAGACAAAATAATAAAAATTACCCTTGGGATCATGTAAGGAGGTCAACATGGAGACCCACACATTAGTTATGTAGGCTCAGCTGCTGTAGTAAACAGGCCCTGTTGGTTTAGTGGCTAAAAAGACGGATATCTCATATATTATAGTCACAGCACTACTTGTGTTTTTCAGGTCAGTGGAAGGCTCTGTTTCACGCAGTCATATAGGGACCCAAGTGGCGGTGACTCTGCTCTCTCCATGTAGCTTATAAGACGTTCTGGTCAAGACTAGAAAGAGAAAACTTCAGCCACGCATGGTGGCACAGGCCTATAATTTCAGCTACTCCGGAAGCTAAGAGAGTGGAGTGGGTCTGACACTGTCAGGAAAAAATGAGTTGGATCGGCCTCCCTTGGGCTCTGCTAGAAGTGGAGGCATAGGCATTGCTCAGCATAGGCCTGGGGTCCTGGGAACCCCTCCTGCTTGGTGTTTAGCCTCAGCCTTGTTCCCACAGTGGCCAGGACCGGGCAGCCTCCACAGCCAGCCAGAACAGTGCCATCATCAATGACCGGCTCCAGGAGCTGGTGAAACTGTTCAAAGAGCGGACGGAGAAGGTGAAGGAGAAGCTCATTGACCCCGACGTCACCTCTGATGAGGAGAGCCCCAAGCCCTGTGAGTGGGCACAGGGGTGGTCACAGGCCAAGGAGGGTGGGGTGCCAGAAGAACCCCAGCACCTACTACTGGGGAAGGTAGCACAAGCAAATGGTTGGGGTGTATGAGAAAAGCCCAGACCCCCAAACTCTGGATTTGGGGCTTGGATGTATACTCAGGAGAGGAAGAAGGTCAAAGGTGAACTTGGCCTTCCCAAAGCTAGTGGCTTATAGACTCTTCTGCTTCCTTCTCCCACAGGGAGGGCAGCTGGGATGTCTATCTCAGGGATAGCGTAGCTGCTCTGGAAGCAGACAGAGCCTCTTTCTCTCTTTCTCTCTCTCTCTCTCTCTCTCTCTCTCTCTCTCTCTCCCCCCCTCCCCCCCCCCCCTCTCTCTCTCCCTCTCCCCTCTTTCTCTCCCCCCACCCCCCTGGCTGTCCTGGAACTCACTTTATAGACCAGGCTAGGCTCGAACTCAGAGATCCTCCTGTGTCTGCCTCCTGAGTGCAGGGATCAAAGGCATGTGCCACCACCGCGTGGCAGCAGTCTTTATGTTCAGAGGCATTCATGCTTTACTGGGACCAGCTGTATAGCTCTTTTTCTTTTTTGAGACAGTTCTCTTTCTATAGCCCCGGCTGGTCTGGAACTCACCTAGTAGCTCCAGGTTGGCTTGGAACTCATGTGAGCCAGCATGCTGGTCAAATGTCTCCTTCCTTGATGGAGAAGTCTGGTAGGGTGATAAATGCCTGGAATCCTTAGCCCTTGGGAACCTGAGGCTGGAGAATCACAAGTTTGGGGCCAGCCTGGACTACATAGTGAAATACTATCAGAAACAGAAACAAAGACAGAGAAAGAAAGTGAAAGAATGAACTCGAACTTGTTTTCTTTTCTTTTTCTTTTTTTAAATAGAGTCTCACTGTGTAAGTCCTGGTTGGCCTGTAACTCACTTTGCAGACCAGGCTGGTCTTGAACTCACTGAGATTCACCTGTGTCTGCCTCCCAAGTGCTAGGATTAAAGGTGTGAGCCACTATACCCAGCCCAACAAACAAGCTTTTTGTCAGGGATATTTTCTAGGTTTTTCTGACAAGGGTTGTACACTGGGACTCAAATGCCCAAGACAGGTTATCAGAGACTGACTTCACACTCCTAACACTAGAAACACAGCTGTGTTGCACTCCTAAGAGCCAAGGCACAGTGTCACAGACCCACGGGAAGCTGAATCCCAGCCAGATAATGGAGCTGAGTGCTACTCTGAGAAGTCCGAATCAACATGTCCCCAAGTTGGTTGAATCCTTCGGCATTCTGAGTAAGGAAGATGGGAGCATGGGCACAAAATGCCCTGCCCACCAAAGGAGCAAGGGGTCCTCTGACACACAGACACAGACAGACAGACACTGGGATGAAGCATGCTCTCGAGGAGCACCTCCTGGCTGGGTCTAGGAAGAGCTACCAGGGACTCCAGACTGCTGTGGAAGGGAGGACCACGGAGTTCTCTCTGGAGGGGCCTATTGGCTTCTGCACTCAAGAGTTTATGAGCAAGTCGTGCGTTAGGAAGTGTGGAGACCCTGCAGTCCCAGCTCTGTGGGTGGGACTCTTTTCCTTACACCCTCTACAAAGCCTCAGGGCTGGGTCAGACGGTCACTGATGTCATCCCACAGCCCCAGCCAAGAAGGCTCCAGAGCCAGCCCCAGCCCAGAAGCCCGAGGAGGCAGAGGCAGCCGAGGAGGAACACTACTGTGACATGCTCTGCTGCAAGTTCAAGCGCAAGCCCTGGAAGATGTACCGGTTCCCCCAGAGCATCGACCCACTGACCAGTGAGTGCCCTTGGAGGGGGTCCCCCACATGCAACATGAGAAGGGAGGCAGGGTCCAATCCCATGGACATCCTTGGTTCATGATTCCTTATACTTTCCAAAATGATTCCCCATGTGCTTGTCTGGTTCTTTAGCACAAGTCCCCAGGTTGGGAACATAGGCCACACCCATTTTACAGATGAAGAAGCTGAGGCACAGAGGAATGAACTACTTGAAATACAGCCAGTTAGACTCCTCATCTTGACCTTGGCCAAGTCTTCTTTCTAACCTGGCTGTGTGGGCTCAGAGCAGGGTCAGGGTGGAGTTCATCGTAGTCTGAAGTAAATTCCTGAGATCCTCCATAAGCCCATCCCATAGTCCTCCAGTCCACCACCCTCCACATGTGCACCTCACTTCACAGTTCACACTGGAGCTCCTCGCCTCCTCGGCTGGTCATTTCCTGTGACTTTGACAGGACCAAGGCAGGTGCCAGAGAGGAATTTCTTTAAAGTTAAGCAGGGAGTCGCTCAGGGGTAGGTCCCCAACCCTGGTGTCTACTGGGTTTCTAAGATAGCAAGTGATCTCTAGTCTGTCCATGTATCCACCCACCTGTGTGTCCATCCATCGGTCCATCCCCCGTGTGTTATTTACTTCTCTGGGTTTCCTAAGACAGAAAATTTATTGTCAAAAACTGTTCATGGGCTGGTGAGGTGACTCAGTGGGTAAATATGCCAGCCAGGCCTGACAACCTAAGTTCCGTCCCCAGGACCCACATGGTGAAAGAAAAGAACCAACTCCCGAGAGTTGACCTCTGACCTCCAAAGTGCTCTATGGTACCCTTATGCCCCCCCATAAATAAATGAATATAATACAAAGATTTTAAAGATGGAAAGCAAAAGGGGTTCCCACTCAGCCCTCTCTTATCCAGTAATGCCACCGTGCCCCCTCCTCAGAAGACTTGGGGCCTATCAGTGGCCTCCACGTCCACCTATCCATTCACCCACTCATCCGCCTGTCCGCCCATCTGTCTATCTTCCATGTGATGAAATCCACGCGCGGTTGCCCGGGTGAAGCGCCCTCTCTTGCTGCCCTTCAAGTCTGCCCCTGTCCCCCTCAGACCTCATGTACATCCTGTGGCTGTTCTTCGTGGTACTGGCTTGGAACTGGAACTGCTGGCTGATTCCTGTGCGATGGGCCTTCCCGTACCAGCAGCCAGACAACATCCACTTCTGGCTGCTGATGGATTACCTGTGTGACTTCATCTACCTCCTGGACATCACCGTGTTCCAGATGCGCCTGCAGTTTGTCAAAGGCGGGGACATCATTGTGAGTCACAGGCAGGTGGAGGGGGTGACCAGGGCAGACCCTCTAGCCAGGGCCTTCAGGGGAGTGACCTTTAATACTGTGACAGGTGATAAAATGAATGAACAAGGAAATTCCCGGGAGCAGCTGTGCATGTTTTTGTTCGTTTGTTGTTTTGCACCTCTTGCGTGGGTTCCAATTATACACATTAGTACCATTCAATGATGAACTGGTTCCCAGACCATCTGATGGAGTTAAGGGAGAAGTGGTCCAGAGAACAGCATCGGGAGCAGGTGCACCTGCTGCAGATTCTAGCTGAAGCCCGCCCCACCTGAGCTTCAGTGTGGAACAACTCCCTGAGATGCAAGTATTGCTGTGAGAACTAGATGGTGCATGCAGAGTGTGGGGCACAGGGAGCTGAGTGCCTCCTGCAGAGGGCACAGTGATGATCTGCTCTGTGGATCAGCCTGAGCCAGCCCCTTATGGTGAGGAGACCAAAGCCCTAACTGTGACCCTGGTGGTGTGACCCACGCCTGTAATCCTAGCACTCAGGAGGTTGAGGCAGGGAGAGCTGAGTCTGGACCAGGCTGTGTAGTGAAAGCCTGTCTTAAAAACACAGTGGCTGGGGGTCGGGGGAAGGGATAGAAGAAAGGAAGGGAAAGAGAGGCAGGCACCCCAGTTCCCGTTGCTGTGAGCAAGTCATTTTCTAAAATTCCACACTGAGGGTTAGATGTGTAGCTCAGTGGTACTTGCCTAGCTCCCTGAGGCCCCAGGGTCCATCTTCACTACTGCAAAGTGAACAACAGAAGTCCACACCACTGCAAGGGTGGGGCTTTCTTCTAAAACACTTCTAAGTGGACTTTCCTTCTGGATTAGAGTTTCTTTTGATAAGGGGTATCGACTTGCTGTATCAATGGGAGAAGTCGGGCAGTTAACATATAGAAGGGGGCCGATAAGGAGTCAAAAAATAGTAGAGAGAGGTTTTAGCCACTTTCATTACATTGATAAGAATTAAGAAGGACCCAGGCAAGGTAGCACACACCTTTAATCCCAGTACCCAGGAGGCAGAGGCAGGGAGGATCTTTGTAAATTCAAGGCCAGCCTGGTCTACACAGAGAGACTCTGTCTCAAGACAAAATGAGTTTAGGGCTTTGGAGAGATGGCTCAGCGGTCATGAACACTTCCTGCTCTTCCAGAGGACCCAAGTTCAGTTCCCAGCACCCACATCGGGTAGCTACAAGGGATCCAATGCCTTCTTTTGGCCTCTATGGCCAAAAAGACACACACACACACACACACACACACACACACACACACACACACACACGAAGAAAAATAAATCTTTTAATAAAAATCATTAAATAAAGACAAAAGAAAATCAATAGTGCTGTGAAGATAATTACTAAGCTGTGTGAAGTAGAATTCATCCATGGTTGAGGTTTTTGTGTGCCATCTTAAGGGTGTTGGTATGACAGTTTGTAAAGTAAAATTTAACAGTATAGAAGCTAAGGTTTTGGACATTGTACCATATGCGTTGGATGCCATAGCAAGTGATGCTAAGCCAATAGCTACTTTACAGGCTGCAAATGCTACTGTTAATGACAGGCACCATGAATTAAAGTGTGATGTGAGTCCAAAATGCTTGAGGAGCCTGTGATAACCCTAGACAGCATGTGCCAGAAATGAAAGTGTTGGTAATAAGCAAGGAGTCCTTGGCCAGCCTCCTCCCTAGCCCCATCAGAGCAGTGACCAGCTCCTCACAAATCAAGTGGCTAGTAGTCCTGGGAGGAGCTGGCCACTGAGAGAATAGGCTCCAAGCCTCCACTTTCCTCCATCCATGAGATCGGTCTGGCTGGTGACTCCATCAAGGCTCATTCCCACGGCTAGTTTACCCACCCGCAACCACAAGTCTTTCCCGGCAGCGTGGCTGCATACGCCTGGGCGGGCACCCTGGCTCTCTCTGGTCAGAACTTAACCTAACACCATTTCCTCATCTCTGTGCCTCCTTCTTCCAGACAGACAAAAAGGAGATGCGAAATAACTATCTGAAGTCTCGCCGGTTTAAGGTGTGTACAGGGGGGAAATGGGCGGTTACCGCTGGGTCTCAGAGGGCCTGGGTATTTGGGGGCCTGTGTTATGTAGTTCCTGGCACATAAGGGGAGGCCAGTCTCATTTTTCATGGGAATGCCCACTAGGCCGTTCACCTTCCGGGATAGCGCAGGCTGGGCGGCCCTCACAGAACACCTTTCCACGTCTGTGCCTCCACCTCCAATTAGGCAGCACTGGGTCCCTTACGTTGGTTGATAACAGAGCTGCACTGGAGATGGGCGCCATGGACTGTGAAGCCACACAGGGGTGGGTGGGTGGAAGCCTTGTGCCCTCTCATCTGAGGCTGTCCTGAGCATTCTGACAGAGACATGCCCCTTAGCCCCCTACCCCAAGGTTCTGTGCCTTATTTCCTGCGGTGCCCCATTGGGATTTCAGATGGACCTGCTCTGCCTCATGCCCCTGGACTTTCTCTACTTGAAACTGGGAGTGAACCCTCTCCTCCGCCTGCCTCGCTGCCTGAAGGTAAGATTGGCAGATCCCCGAGGCCTTCGGTTCCTCCATACTTGGCATGGGCACTGCCACTTGGGGAAGGGAAGGTGTCCCCAAGAGGAGACCCTGGGGAGGTGAATGCCCTCCAAGCATGCCTTGGTAAGAAGCTTGTTATAGTTGCTGGTAACTTGGGGACAGACACTTTTGTTATAGTTGCTGGTGACTTGAGGACACTCTTGTTCATCTCGGATCCAGAGACTTTACAAATTCTAGCTCTTCATTTCCATGACTTGAATGCTGTTCTTACCATCTTAAGGAAAGGAGAAGAGAGAGGCTAAGGAACTTGCCCAGTGTCACACAGTTAGTCAGGAGTGGGGTCTGGTTTTGAATGTAGGCAATCTAGCTCCAACTCCATCCCTACAGAGCTTCTCACGGAAGGGGCTTCTGCTTATAATGCACTCCATTCAAAAGATGGGGAAATTGGCCCTTGGATCGGCTGGGTGACTTGCCCAAGGTAACAGGAGTAAGGGTGTGCCAAGGGCAGATCTGAATGCCCAGTACCCATTTTATCAGTACTCAGTGTCATTCCATTTTTTTTTTTTTCTGACACTCACTGGCTGGACCCAGGGTCGGAGGAGGATCTGCTTGACACAGGGTGGAGATCTGGCAAGTGTCCTTGAATGTGGTCAGGACAGATGGCCACTCAGAGCACTCAGGATTTCCTAGGTGGACTTTTCTAGCCAACCAATTAAACTTACGATTCCCCTTACATGATATCGGTGCTCTTTTCCAAAGACAGTAAATGGAGAAAATTACTAACGGGGAAACCGTGGTTATACTGGTTACCTGGAGAGAGAAGACAAAGAAGGTTACCCGGTAGCCATCGGGTAGGGTGGGAGGCAAGGGCAGTGTGCCATGTCCCCAGCAGGCACAGGGGCTACCCTGACACCCTCCTCTTCCTCCTAGTACATGGCCTTCTTCGAGTTTAATAACCGCTTGGAAGCCATTCTCAGCAAAGCCTACGTCTACAGGTAAGAGTTCCCCATGTACACATGTGCACATATGCATGTCAGTGCACACACACACACACACACACACACACACACACACACACACCTCTAGCCTTCCTTTTTCAGCCCACCCCCACCCCCCAGGCCTCATGGCCTCTAGAAGCCAAGGCCTCTTCCTGGCCCAATCTCTTCTCTGGAAGAATATTTGGTTTGTTTGTTTAATAAGATCCAGGAATGTCTTATTTACACCCCCCCCACCCCCACTACTGTGACAAGGACACTCACAGCGTGACTCAAGTGACAAGTCAGCATTTCTGTGTCGGTCCAGGGGAGCGAAGCTCCTTGTTCCTGTCTCCGGAAGCACAGAGCTCGTCGGCACTTCTCTGCACACACCTGTCTCTCCCTGCTCCTCCTCAGGCCGCATTTCCCCTTTGACTTCCTGACACTCATCTGTACAGATTTCTCAGCCGCAGCTGGGTTGAGTGCAGCCATGAATTCTGACGAGGGTCCAATCAAGTGCCCTGGGTTCAATTCCAACCCCCTCCACAAAGAAAAACCTGGTTGACTAAGTGGCATGTCATGCAGTTGACTACACCTTAGAATTAAAGGACTCGGCAGAGGAGAGGGAGGAGAGCATGACTGGGTATCTGACTGGGTGACTGACTGGGCAGGGTTAAGTGGCTCCAGCAGGGAAACCCAGGCGGTGGCTTCGGGGCGCTGAGGTCTAGTTCATTCCCTGAAGCGCTGCCCCAGGACAAGGTGTCACCTGCACAGCTGCGTCTCCCTCTCTCCCTCGGCAGGGTCATCAGGACCACAGCCTACTTGCTGTACAGTTTGCACCTCAACTCCTGTCTTTACTACTGGGCATCGGCCTTCCAGGGCATCGGTTCCACTCACTGGGTTTACGACGGCGTGGGGAACAGGTGAGCCAGGCTTCCCCCAGGGCATCGCGCGGGCCTCTACGGTCCAAGACAACCTTGCTCCTGAGGAGCCACCCATGGCCAAGGTTCTAGGGCCAAGTTCTCCTTTCCCATCCATCTCCCTAAGCGAAGGTCTCCTGGGAATTGCAAGTGCCAGGAGAGAGTCTGGGCATGAGACGTGTTAGAAAGATCTTCTCAGCACCCCCAAGTCCAGTAGGGTTGGCAAATACACCACACAGACTTTAGTGTGAGGAAAAGTTCAGAGCAGGGGACAAGGGCTCATGGATCAAGATGGTCCCCATAATGTCCTTCCTCGTATAGGAAGAAATGGAAATGCCCCTCGGGACCAATGAAAGAGGATTGCAGGAGGAAGCAGCCTGGTTTCAGAACATCTATGTGATATTGTGTTATTTTACCTCCCTGTGGGGGAACATCCTGTTTCAGATTTTAGCATTTCCAAATTTGAGGTATATGGATAATCCATGTGCATGTTTAACATGATATTTACTTTTGTACAAAAAGCTGAATTTGGGTTGAGGATGCAGCTCAGTGGGAGAGCTCTTGCTTAACATGCACAGGGCCCTGGGCTCCAACTCCAGTACAAAAAAAAAAAAAAATGCTGAATTGACTCACCGGTGTGCTATGCAATGACTGCGTCTTAGAACTGAAGAAGTGTAACTGGAGAGTGTGTTCCTGGTTTTTCTCCCAGAGCCGGGATCAGCAAAGAATTGCATGTGGCATTGCCCATGCATGTGTGTCCAATATGATGCACGGCAAACAGCAAACCTTAGCTGGTTCCCCCAAGCAAGACTGTGCAATTTATGCAATATTACACTACGATGTGACTCATGCACGCAACTTGAAATGTTTTAATAGCCACACTATAAACATAAAAGGAGGTGAAATTAATTTCAGTAATGTATTCGGTTAATCCCAATGACCAAATTATCACTTCTATGTGTAATTGCTGTGTTAAGCTTGAGTGACAGATGGTTGACTAGACAGTGACGCGCTTCCTCTATACCTTTCAAAGCCTGTGCACACTTCACACCCACAGCACATCATTGTACGTGAATCTCTGGCCTCTGGCTCCATTGTCTCCTTATGATATATACATATTTTAAGTTCTGGGGATAGAACCCAAGGCTTTCTGTGTGGAAAATAAACAAAATGTTTTTTAAGACAGTCCCTCTAAATTGCCCAGGTTAGCCTTGAATTGACTCAATAGCTCAAGTTGGTGTTGAACACTCTACCCTGACTAGCTTCCCGAGTGCTGGGATGCTGCTTAGGAGTCTTGTGAGGAATAGAAAGAACAAAACAAAACAAAAACAGTGAGTGTGAGTGTCTGACTGGTGCCTGGATGCCGGGTCAGTTCCTGCCCCTGCTGTGAAAGCCAGCATGCCAGGAAAGGGTTCAGAACCTGGCCTCTGGAAATTCTAACAACCAAGCCTGGAAACAGAAGCTAAAGTCTGAGAATCTGTCAACTGTTCTAGGTAGTTTTCTGGCTTTCCTTCAGTTCTCAAAGGATTCTGAGCTCGGAATCTAAGAACCCTTTCTCAGTGGCAGGCCAGACTGGCAGCCCTGCAAGGAGTGAGCAGGAAGGAGAGGTCAGCAGATTTCTGGAACCTTCTTCCCAAGGACCCACGGGTCCAAGCCTGCTTGCTGACACACTTTCTTTCCCAGGGGAGTCCTCCAGGGACCCCGGATAGGTGGACAAAGTGCAGTGACAGAAATTCTTCAAAAACTTCAATAGCACAAACAATAAGTATGAAATTAGCCACCGCCTCCTGGGGGCTGCTGTGTGTTGGAGCAAGGAACCTTGGAAAACCAGTCCCTACCTATGGCAGTCCACTGTGCTCTATCCCAGCCTGCCATGCTGAGCAGGGACCCACCCCAGGAGGTCCCAATATGTGCCATGTCTGTGGGAGATTACTCCAATTAGAAACATTTAGGGGAAAGCCAGGACTTTGAGGCCACCACCACTCTTACTTACACCTTCTGTGGTTCACTACCTAGCTGCCGGAACACTCAGCTTCCCCCACAGTTGGGTTGGCTAGATGGCCAATGGGGAGGCAAGGGCGAGGAGCCTGCTCAGTTCTGCCTCAATTGCTTCATGCGCCCTCTGGTGACCAGTATTGGTTATGGCAGGCACTGTCCAGGCCGACTGGTCTGTTGTCATCAGATGTCCAGGCTACTGGAGACAAGGAGCCTGCCTAAGACCTCCCAGTTAGTCTGAGACAGAGTGGGTATGCACGCATGCGCGCGTGTACACACACACACACACACACACACACACACACACACACACACACACACACACACACAC
>CABHPP010145858.1:0-22669 GCA_902168425.1 Peromyscus attwateri | reverse complement strand
CATCTTATCTGGAAGCTGCACCATCAGCTCTGACTCATCTGGGAAGGTGGGGGGTGGGTGAGGGGTGAGGGGTGGGAGGGTGGGGGTGAGGGGTGGGAGGGTGGGGGTGAGGGGTGGGAGGGTGGGGGTGGGTGTGCCTGCAGGGCCTGCCAGGGTGTCTGCTCACCCAGCACAGGAGCCCTACTACAGAGGAAGTAGCGTGCCCTGGCAGCCTGTACGGAGAGCACCCGCTGTGGAGGGTGCCCTGAGTTCTGCCAAGTGCTTCCAAAGCTCCCTTCACACAGAGGAGCCCACCTTGCAGAAAAGGGATGGAGGGGCTCTGGCCCACAAAACTGCTGCCGGGGTTTCAGTCTTTTCCATCAGGAAAGTGGGTAGTTTACGGCCCTGAGGTGTTTTGTGAATTTATTTAAGTGGAATTAATCCCTAACCTTTAAAAGTTGGAAGACTTCACGTCAAAATCCAAATGTCTGGATGAAGCAGAACATTGGCTAGCTCTGGGCCCCACCTTCCACAATAGCAAGAGTCAGCATAGGGGTTGTCCCTAAAGGGACAGGCAACGCCCTGTCTGATGCCACGGGCCCCACTACTCTGTACCACCCCACACCAGGCTCCCTTCATTGCACTGAGTCACCTAGGAAACACATATGTCAGAATCTGGCCCTCGACAATGTAAAGTCCTTTGTGCTCCCTGCCAAGGGGTCCGAGGTGGCAGCAAGGTCACCAGGGGCAGGGGGTGGGCAAGTTTCAGGTCTTTTGTACAGAGATATTAATAAGTCTGGGTGAGTATGTGGGGTGAAAATATTCTGAGACTTGGGAGCCTCTAGCCCCTGTCAGATGGGTTCAACCTTTTTAAAAATTATTATTTATTATTTTTGAGACAGGGTCTTTTCTATAGCCCTGGCAGTCCTGGAACTCACTTTGTAGATCAGGCTGGCCTTGAACTCACAGAACTCCTCCTGCCTATATCTCCTGAGTGCTAGGATTAAAGGTGTGAGCTGCCATGACTGGCTTTAAAAAAAGTCTTTTAAGGATTTTATTTTTACTTATTTGTATGGTCTCCTGGAAGAGCAGCAAGTGCTCCTGACTCCTGAGCTCTCTCTCTAGCCTCACCTTTAAAATTACTTATTGCTGGGCTGTGGGTCTGCGAGGACAAACACGTAGAAGCAGAGGACAACTTGAGGGGTTTGGTTCTCCCTTTCCACCACGTGGGTTCTGGAAATCAAACCGCTCATCAAGACTGACAGCACATGCCTTTACCTGCTGAGCGATCCCTCGAGTTAATTCTACAGTTTGGGGCCACATCCGTAGCCACCCCTGGCCAAATGTGGCTCAAAGAGCTGCAGGTTGGGCATGTCTGTTGGGCAGTATGTTATGCAGTGGCGAAGTTTCTGGAGGTGAATTGCTGAGCCAAGGGAAGAGAACGAAATTCAGAAGGCTGAGCATTTAAAGCTGCTGTCTTAGGGCAGGGAGAAGATTGGGAACAATGGAGTGCTTTATACGGTATTGGAGCCACTTCCTAGTGGGGCAGCGCTGGGTAGGCGGCTTGCCCTCTCCGAGTCCTGTTCTTCTTATGGATGAAGTATAGATATTGATAGTGCCTTTTTCATGACGTGGCTGGGAAGACTGAATAAGATTTGCCTGTTTGGCACCAAATAGGCTCAATAGCTCTCACTGTTTTCTGTGTGACTTTAGAGTTTGCGGCAGGTGAGAGGTGACTGGGGTGTTGGGGCACATGTGTGAGCAGCACCCTCTGCTGCTGGTTCCTCTGTGACTCTCTGAGGCACTGGGATTTGAACCCCCACACTTTGATCCCTTGTAAGACTGAAAAGAGAAAGAACACCAGATTACGACTGCGGCTGATGTACAGGAACATTTGTGGAGTAAATTAAAGTGTAACAGGGTTCCCGTCACTCCTTTTAATCATGACCTGTGTGATTGACAGGTGGCCGCCAAGGCAGGGTCTGGGAAGGCATGAGGATTGGAAGATGTACGGCAGGTTACTGTTTCTGACTGAATCCAGAGCAAGTCATCTTTTCATCCATTCCCTTAGTCATTCATTTGTTCTCTCATTCATTCATTCATTCCTTTGGTTTAGCTTGGGGTTCAGGCTACTGTGTGCGAGGGCTGGCAGACCAACTGAATGCCCATTTCCTCAGGTAGCAAGATGTTCATCTTCTCTTTGGCTCTCTTCACCTATGCGTGTTTTCTGTAAGAACGCAGTTGGATTGGATAAGGGCCAAACTACTCAAGTAGGCCATCTTAATTGAATTACATGTGCAGCAACCTTATTGCCAAATAAGGGCCTGTTGGGAGGTTCTGGAGACTGGGATTGCAGCAGACAGAGCCTAGGTCTGGGGACAGAGATTAACCATAGCAACTGTGCACCCTGGAGTCAGGCTGTCTGGATTCAAATCCCAGCCCTGGTTCGACCTTGCGCTACGATCTTGATAGAACATAATCTTATCCTAACAGGTCCACTGGTGTGATGCATACCCACCAGCATTAGCTTAGAAAACATGCTGGGGCCTGTGGGTCTCCTGACCATTATTATCATTCCTATCTCAACTGGCCGAGCTCCTGAGGCACTGTCCAAGTAGGAGCTGCAGAATAGTGTCACACCCAACATTCAAAAGAAAGGACAGGGGCCAGGAGGGAAGCGACCCCCACACACCACACGATCTGGTGGTGCAGGGCTGAGGCAGCCTCAGTGGCCACAGGGTGTGGGACTCAGCCCTCTTCTGTTCCAGGGGGAGATTGGCCGAGAGATGTATATCATCCAGGCGGGGCAGGTGCAGGTGCTGGGCGGCCCGGATGGCAAGGCTGTGCTGGTGACACTCAAAGCCGGATCGGTGTTTGGAGAGATAAGGTCAGTGGTGGTGGCCTGGCCGGGGTGGAGGAGGGTGTGTGTGGGGGGAGACAGGGAGAGGAGGAGGGGCGGGGTGTCAAATGCACCTTGGGCAAGGGCTGGGAGCTAGGATCAAAACTACAGTGAGCACAGCGCTGGTTCCCGCCAGCATGTGTAGGATGGGTGCCGCCATGATGTACCATGAAGGGGGCGGGGAAATACAGAGTCTAGTGAATGTAAACAAAACCCAAGCCACTAGGTGGTGTTCACCTGTAGTCCCAGTTACTAGGGAGGCTAGCGAATCTGCCTGAAAGAAACAGTAAAATTCTATTTCAAAACCTAAACAATGCCAGGTGTGATGGCGCCCACCTTTAAAACCAGCACTGAGCAGGCAGAGGCAGGAGGATCTCTGAGAGTTCAAGGCCAGCCTGATCTACATAATGAATTCCAGGACAGCCAGGGCTACATAGTGAGATCCTGTCTCAAAACAAAACAACATCAACAAAGACCTAAGACAGTCTCTCTAAAGCACAGCCTCCAAATGGTCTCATTCTCCTCCCTTTTCTGTTTCAGCTTGCTGGCCGTGGGGGGCGGGAACCGGCGCACAGCCAACGTGGTGGCCCATGGGTTCACCAACCTCTTCATTCTGGACAAGAAGGACTTGAATGAAATTTTGGTGCATTATCCTGAATCTCAAAAGTTACTCCGGAAGAAGGCCAGGTACAGAATTCTTCTTTCTTTTCTCTTTTCAGGTTTTGAGCAATGCTTGGGAGAAGCAGGTTCTCTCATACTGCTGTAATACCGTTGCGAACATCAGAGCATTTGCTGTGGAATGCATACTGTTCTCTCTCATCTCTAATCCATGTTGAGATTGTCTGGTAGCTTTCTTCTTCCTGGACCAAGTCAAAGGCCCTGTCCTGCATTAGTGTGCTGTCTGTCTCCTCTGACCTGGGCCAGTTCCTGATGGTGTCTATCTATTATAATGGCTTTGACCTCTTTGCAGCCAACGGGCCAACTAGGTTTTAGAATGCTCCTTGATTAGGTTGTCTGGTGTTTTCTGGTGATTTTTTTTGGCTCTGCATCTGATGCAGAAATGACGAGGGGTGAATGTGCCCCTCAAAGCAGCATACATGGTCTGAGTTCTTCCCAGGCGATGAGTTCACCTCAATCACATGGACACGGTTTTCTGTACTACAAAGTTACTATTTCTTTGTACTTGACAAGCAATTAGTGGGCACCTCTTTGGAACCGCATAGAAGTCCCTGTTCCTCTCCACCCCCATCCACCCCCGGCTTGCACCTGCCACTTGGTGGACACCAATCTGCTCACGGCTCCTCCCACTTGGTGGACACCAATCTGCTCACGGTTCCTCCGTGGTCTCTGAACCATCACTGTCCAATCTCCTGCCTCCCACTCCTCAGCTCACACTCTGCTGTAGGAACGAGCACGGCCCTCTCCTGGTGTTTGTTTATTACATGAGCAGGCATTGCTTTGTATTAGGAACACCTGTAAGAGCTATTCTGAGGCTTCGGTCGCTCTGGTGTGGCCAGTGAGAACTCTCGACTTTTGTCATCCTTTGATGTCCCATTATAATTCAACATTTCCTTGTGTCTATGGAAAACAAACAGGCACAGCAAGATAGCCTGGCTAACCTTGGGCTCCCCCACCAACTGCCCCCTCACCCCGGGAAATGGCCTTGTCTCCAAGGAACTCAATTTCTTCTGGTGGAAAATGTTTGGAGTTTTGTGCGGCACAGGGGTTGGGGATGAAGCCCAGGGCCTTACCCATGCTAGACGTGTGTGCTTTACCACTGAAATATCTACCGGCCGCCCACCACTGGTTTTTAGAAACCAAGATGGAGGCCTGGTGTGGTGTCTCATGCCTAGAATCCCAGAGGCAGAGGCAGGAGGATTGCTGCAAGTTCAAGACCAGTCAGGTCAGCGCTTCAAGTTCCATGCCAGCCAGAGCCACATTGTGAAACCCTTTCTCAAAATAATGAAGTAAAAGTGAAATCGAAAGCAGCCGTGAACCTGAAGGGTACTCACTGTTGCGGGGTTCTACAAGGCTTCCTCGTGAATGGAGCTAAGGAAACCCTACACCTGTGTACATCAATATGAATATTTCCACATATGTTGCACATACATGTCCACATTGATTTTTCTGTGTAGCCCTACCTGGTCTGGCTCTCGGGTGCTGGAATTAGAGGCCTGGTGGTGCCTTGCTAGCCTTGAACTTTTGAACTTCCTGTCTCAGCTTCCTCAGTGGGCGACCACAGGCATGTGGTGCGGCATTGGCAGAACATAAACTATTAACAGGACTCCCAAAGCACAAAGCTGTCACAAGTTTTCCTTAGCTTGTCACCTGCCCCGATAAGGGGCTAAATGTGTTAGGTTTGTTTGGGGGATATTTTTGTTTTTGTTTCTTTCTTTCTTTAGTATCCAGGGCCTTGTGGACAGGTGCTCTAATACTGAGCTTAACCTCCAGCCTTTAAGTTTATTGTATTTGGTTTGGTACTGGGGCAGGGTCTTGCTAGACTGTCATTCCTGCTGTTTCATAGCTCAGTGAGCACTCCCTTCTCCATCTGCCTGCCTCAGCCTCCTAGGTAGCAGGGCTCCCAGGCTGGTGCTGCCTGGTCTGGTTAAGCTCATTAGTTCCCGATGTTTGCTTTTCCCGAGTGTTCACTTTGTCAGAAACAGGCAGGCCCACGGCTGTGTTCTTATTCTTGTTATGTGGATGGTAGCATATTGTGGAGTCATCTGCAGCCACAGAGCACCTCCCTGCCCCAAACTATGAATGGCAATGCAGGTGTATGTGCACCTGTGTTTTAGTTTTGCATTTGGAAATAGGTTATTTTATTTTTAGAAATGCAGACTTTTGCCTTCTAGTCCTTCAGATGAGGTTTCAAATTGAGTGATTTAGGAAGCACCCTATGGTATAGAAACCCACAGGCACGGGGAGCCGGTTAGGGGGTTAAAGATTCACAAACAGGCTCTTGGTAAAGGGTTCGCTATTTCCTTTCCAATAGAAAGGGACTGCTGTAGGTGGGCGTGGTCGGAGCAGCTGCAGGTGGGCGTGGTCGGAGGGATAGCCTGGATAGATCCATTTCAAAGTAACACGCCCAATGACATCTTTTTTTTTTTTTTAACGTATGTTTTCTCTCTATGTTTGTCTTTAAAACTGAAGTATGTTTCAGTCCTTGCTCTCCTGCTTCAGGCCCTTTCCAGAGCAGAGGCCTGGGTCACGGAGAATTCCATTCATGTGGGCACATCTGTGTGCACCGACTCGATGCCGAGCAGCTGGCACCTGCCAGCAGCTGTCCCCTCCACTGCTCCTTGTCGCTTCAGCACCACACTGAGCCTGCTTGCTTCCTGTCATGCATGAGTTATGGACTCACAAGACAAAGGGGACAGTGCCCAGGCTGCTAGTGAGCCAGCCTGCTTCCAAGGCCTCTGATGGATGATCGTGCTGAGTCTCCGGGGAAACCCAGGGGGAAATGCAAATCTCAGCTGATTACTATCACTGCACACAATGTAAGCCCATTGGCTCTGATTAGCTAAGCAGCCGGCAGCGGCCTCATTAAAAAAATGAAAAACAAAAAAACAAACAAGTCGTGCTGGAATCCTGATGAATGAATTTGCCAATTAGCAGTCTCGCCCACTGGACTGCCAAGCTGATCATCGCATATTCATAGCTTGAAAAATTCCCAGTAAAAGGCGCAGGCTCTGTTTGATGGAAAATTCTATCCTTATTGAAAGAAACAGGGTGCTGGGTCACACCTGATCCCGCGTCTGGTTCTACCGGGGCCACTTCCTGGCAACCTGAGGCATGTCACTCCCTGCCCCTATTCCGAGCCTCAGTTTCCTCAGTTTTCAGGGGCACAATAATCCCTGCCAGATAAAGTGGAGAGGGGGCCAGGATGACTTTTATAATAACCCCTGTTGTGAGAACTAGCCAGAGTCCCAGGAGAACTAGATCACTAAAGACTTCCCAACAGGCCCCGCCTCTAAAAAGTTCCATGCTCTCTCCCTCCCTCCCAATATCACACGAGTCTACGAACTCTTGGAGCTGCCCTCAAACCATATCTGAACTATAACCGCGTCCTTCAGTCTGTCCATTGTGACCTCAAGCAAGGTAACCGACCTCTCTGAGCCTCAGTGTTTTTTATTTCTTTGAGACAGGGTTTCTCTGTGTAGCTTTGCGCCTTTCCTGGAACTCACTCTGTAGCCCAGTCTGGCCTCGAACTCACAGAGATCCGCCTGCCTCTACCTCCCGAGTGCTGGAATTAAAGGTGTGCGCCACCAACGCCCGGCAGTGAGCCTCGGTGTTCTTATCTCTTCTGCTCAGACAATAAGCCCACCTCATTATGGCAGTTCTAATCATCCGTCGATGCCTAAGCACTCAGCACTGTGCTTGCCCCAGCACAAGCACGCCGAAATCACCAGCCAAAGGCACCAACGCTACTGCCAGCCCTGCCATGTAGGAATAACGCAGAGGGTTCCACGCAGGCGCAGGCGCAGATGGGGCTTCTCCCCACTGCGCTTTGGATAGAAGTGGGTGTGGCTGTCTTTCAGGCGCATGCTGAGAAACAACAACAAGCCGAAGGAAGAGAAGAGTGTGCTCATCTTGCCCCCACGGGCGGGCACCCCGAAGCTCTTCAATGCCGCCCTCGCTGCAGCAGGAAAGATGGGTGCCAGGGGGGCCAAGGGTGGCAAGCTCGCCCACCTGAGGGCCAGGCTCAAGGAACTGGCCGCACTGGAGGCGGCAGCCCGACAGCAGCAGCTGCTGGAACAGGTAACATGGTTGGGACCTGGCTCCTCCCCCTTAGCAGGTTCGCTTCAGGAGGAAGGTCGGGGACCTCCAAGAGCCGACCACACATCCATGGGACCTTCTGTCTCTTTGACAGCAGCAGGCCCTGTTTGGTTGCAAGTGACAGAAGCAGGTTCAAACCTGGATCATAGCTCTCATGGGTGAGAAGCAGATGCAGGGGTGCTACGAATTCTAGGCCAGCCTGGGCTACATAGTTTCAAGGCAGCCTGAGCTATATTATGAGGCCTTGTCTCAAACAGTCCCTAAGTAAGACATTGTGTTGACCGAATAGGAAAGTGAGAGGATTTAATAACTGGCGAGTTCAAGTGTGGCTGGATCTCAAGTGAGTGGCGGGACTAGTCTTCCCATCCGACATGTCTCTCTCTCCTTAGCTGATGACTCCACATCCTTTCATGTGGCAACTCTAACAGGAAGTGCATCTTCCCTCCAGAGTAGAGCCAAAGTCCCCAGGACTCATTGTCCTCAGTCAGTGCTGGGCCACGTGCCAATTCCTGAGCCATTACCAGTGGGGCAGGGTGGTGTGTGTCCTGCACCTGCCCACTCCTGGACTGGCAGTCCTGAGTGGGTTCTTTGGGGAAGGTTTTGGGGCTGTTGGGAGGAGTGGGTATAGGCTGGGAACATCCCTCCCCAGATGACAGTGGTGTTCTATTTAATCATGTCCGTGACCATTTAAATGATTTGGAAGGGGAAAAAAATCCCATAGCTATGCACAATGACAATGGCTTCCACTCCTGGGAATTAGTTCCTGGGCTTTCTTCTTCTGTGACTGAAGCGAAGAAGACCTATTAGAATAACAGTACTAATTTCACCTGCTCCTAACAGCCTGGAAGCAGACAGCAGTCTGTGTGGCCAACAGAGAAGCAGAGAGAACTCAGCCTCAGTCCAGGGGTGTGAAGCAGGGGACATATTTAGGGACCATTTGACAGCAGATGTTGGGCAAGTGACATCAAAGCCACCTGGGATTCCAGGACATTGCCCATCAGTGGCCCCAGACAGAGGAAAGATGTGACTGTTGTGATGGTCAAGGTTGAGTCTGCATGTTGGAGTCTTTTGTGCTGGCTGCTGTTTCAGGGTTTAGTGAACATGAACCCAAGGACTCTCTCAGAGCAGCAAAAGGCTTCAGCTAAGACAGGTTTCCACTCCTGTTACGTGAATGTTCTCAGAAAAGTGTCCTGTGAGATTTAGAAAGCCAGAGCAGAAGGGCAGTGAAGGAGCTCTTTACTAGACAAGTCCAGAGGCTCTGGCACTCTAGGAAAGAGCCCTGCACTCTCTGAGACTCAGAGGACTCGTGATAGCAGGCAGGACCGCAGAGGTAAAGCGGTGGTTCCTTTTTCCAAGTATTTGAATGTGGCAGAACATGAGGTCAGCCTTCCCGTGAGTCTCCCATTCCTGTTTGTATCTCTTGGCTTCAGAAGTTGCATCTGAACACCCTGCCCAGGGTGGAGTGTCTTGAGAATTCAGGGTGCCCACGCAGGGCAGAACAAGCGCAGGGAGACATGCAGAAGCAGGGAAGAAGCAGCAGCAGGTCTCCAGAGCCGCTTTGGATTCTAGAAACATCCTGACACCTCCCCCCTTCTTTAGTACCCACGCCTTGTGCAAACGTCAGGGCTCTCTGCTCCACACAATCACACTGACTGCTCTCCCTTGGGTCCTGGGCAGCTGAGGATCTTCTAGGATTGTTCCCTCTCCATTGCCTTCCTTACAGAACTAGGGTGAAAGAGCAAGCAGGTGAGAACCTGGGGATTTAAAAAAATAAAAAAATAAAAAGTCCTGCCCCAATTACTTACTGATGGCCAACAACACCCATGGAGGAAGTACTAGGGGCTGCAGCTGCCATCAACCCCCTGGACCAGGATCACCTCAGCCTAATTTTTCTGTTATCCCACCCCATTCTTCTGTAAGGGCTGCAACCTTTGGAACCTTCCAGAAAGAAGGCCAGGCCACAGGGTCTCCTGCCCACTCAGCTTTACCTATGTGCTCCAAGTTTTTCTCACAACCCCAGAACCATTCATTACTAATAAGAAATGTGGGTGTGTAACCAGGCGGTGGTGGCACATGCCTTTAATCCCAGCACTCAAGAGGCAGAGGCAGGAAGTTGAGTTGGAGGCTAGCCTGGTCTACAGAGTGAGATCCAGGAAAGCTAGGGCTACACGGAGAAACCCTGTCTTAAAAAGCCAAAAGAGGAGGAGGAGGAGGAGTGGGTGTCAGGGTGACTCAGCCTTTGAAGAGGCCAGCCCTCGTGGTTATCAGCTCCCCAAATAAATTGGGGAGATGGATCTGTACTTGAATACATAACTTAACACAGGCTTCCAGCCCTTAATAGTCTAAATTATCCCTAAAGAGCTGGGCAGGGAAGCTCATACCTGCTGCCTCAGCATCCAATCCATAGGCTGAGGAAGAAGGACCCTGAGTTCGAGGTCAACTTGTTCTCCACACCAAATTTAAGGTCAGCCGGTCTACATGTGGAGACACTGCCTCAAAATTAAATAGATCCCCAAGATTTACCCCCCAAACATGCTGGCCTTTCATCCTCAAGCTTCAACCGGTCAGTACTATGTTGTTTTTCCTATACTACCGTGACGCTGCTCTGCTAGGCCAGTAGCTTTCACCTCCTGTGTGCCACTGTCCTCTGGAAGTCCCCGAAGGTGGGGGCAAGTTGGCTTGAAAGAGTCCCTTATGCCCCTTTGGAGAATGTTTCACCTCACTCTCTCTGGGGTTTCAGGCCAAGAGCTCGCAGGATGCTGGGGGAGAGGAGGGCTCCGGAGGAGCCGCGGACCAACCTGCGTCCCAGAAACCGCCAGATCCCGAGAAGCCCCCAGAGCCCCCAGAGCCCCAGGAGCCCCCAGCCCCGCGCTCTCCACCGCCGGCCCCGGGGAAGCCCGAGGGAGGCACAGAGGAGGAGGCAGCTGCACCCTCGGAGCCCTCGGTGAGGATCCGCGTGAGCCCCGGCCCGGATCCCGGGGAACAGACGCTGTCCGTGGAGATGATGGAGGAGAAGAAAGAGGAGGCGGAGTGAGGCGCCTGCAGTGCCTCATGCGTCCCATGATCCCCATCCCGGGTGGGCGCCCCGCTGTGAGACCACCTGCCTGGACAAGCTTCCTAGCCCAAGGGCACCTCCTCACAGGCCTGTTGTGGAAACCCTCAAATTTCATCAAATGGTGGTGGTGGTCTTGATCCGTGGAGCGCCCTGCCCCCTCCCACAGTTGCTAGTTTCAGGAAGAAAACCGCCTTGCACTTTTTAAAAGGTGTTAGGAGGGAATAGAAGAGGGCTCCGACATCAGCAGAGCTCTACTAGAAAAGTCGAGGGTTGGTGATATGGCAGGGTCCCCACCAGAACCCACCCTTGGTTTAAGTGATAGGGAAGAGCTGGAGTAGGAGTGCACACCTGCAAACCCAGTGCTGGGGAAGCTGAGGCAGGAGGATCCTTGGTTCAAGGTCAGCCGGGGCTACATAGTGAGAAATCTGCCTCAAAACAAACCAATAGCAAAACAGCTTGGGAGTTCCCAAGTTCCTCTAAGCATCTGGATTCCAGAGCAGTAAACACAGTAGTCTTCAGTGACGGCAGAGCAGGTGGTAGGGTACTCGGTGACGGCAGAGCAGGTGGTTGGGTACTCTGTACACTGTGGGTAATAATGATTGGCATTATTATCTTACCCTTTTCAAGTTTTGCTTATTTTAGTAGGCGATGACATTCAAAGTTCTCCGTGCTATTCCTGGTACTCATCCTCCCGGCCACTCCGGAGCACCAAGTGACAACTGTAGGGAAAAAAACTAGTCACTACTTAGAGAATATGCTTGTAGCTAGGCGTAGTGGAGCACTAGAGGCTGAGGCAGGAGAATCACAAGTTTGAAGTCAGCCAGGGATACCTGACAACATCCTATCTGAAAAAGGGGAAGGAGGGGAATGCACTGGTTCCTTGGTGATGACTACGGTCCCTTGTTCAGATGTGTGATGACATTTCAGCCATTGTTCATCAGTGAGCATTTGGGTTGTTTCCAGTCTCACATTATTAAGGATAACATCGCAGGGCGTTGAGCAGGCTCAGTGCGTAGAGGCCCTTGCCACCTACCATGCAAGCTTGATGACATGAGTCTCTGAAACCCCTGTGAAGGTGGAAAGAACCAGCCCCACAAAGTTGTCTTCTGACCTCCACACATACACTGTGGCGAACACACACACACACACACACACACACACACACACACACACGTTCAAGGGCTCACAATAATAAAATTCGTCTTGTACAGAATGGGGTTTGCCTTACTGTAGAGTGCTTGCCTGGCCCTGGGTTTGATCCTCAATACCAAAAGAAAGAATCCTGCACAGATCTAATCTCACTGGTATACCTTATTTTTTTTTTAAAGCAGGGTGAGCGTGGGAGTCTAGTCATATTTTTTTTAACCCTAGTATCCTCATGTAGCATTGCCATATCTGCACCCTAGAATCTGGAGCCCAGGACGTAGAGAATGCCTCCACCTGCAGCAAGTAGTTCAGATGTTCCTATAAGGTAAACTTGCCGCCCTTCAGTAGACGGCAAAATGTTTCCTGACCCTGCCACTGTGAGGTCCTGCTCCTTCCTGACCCTGCCACTGTGAGGTCCTGCTCCTTCCTGACCCTGCCACTGTGAGGTCCTGCTTCATAAGGAATCTGTTTTCTATGGATGCACCCACTCTTAGATGCTAGTCCTTGAAAATAGACGGCTTATTATATAAAGCGAGAGGTTCTTGGGATTCCTGGTAAGAACGTTAATTTTGAAATGAGACCGGCAGTGTCTTAATTTTACCGAGCTGTCTCATTCAGGGTAACACGCTCACAGAACCCTGATATTAGGTCAACTGAGTTGGAGACAGGCATTAATCTCCAAATTAAATTGGACTGGCTGGGCGCTGAGGCTTGAAGGACACAGCTCAGAGACGGCTAATCCTGAAGTCGGAACATGTATGTGTGACTGTTGAAGCTCTCCTCTTTATCTCCTCAGTGCGTCTTGCATTTTGGTAGATAATGAATCACACGCCATCTTTTTTTTTTTTTTTAACTATACAAATATTTTAAGTAGAATTAAAATCAAGAAGCTGTTTAAAACTTCATTATCAAAATATGCTCAGCCACTGGTCTAAGCTGTTTTCTCAGTAAACAGGAAACTTTATGTACACACCAGCTTTCATAGTACACTGAATTTTAATTAAAGTGTTTAGACAAATGTTCCTGGGTTGTGGATTCATTTTAAAAACTAGAAGTTGGGACCAGGTATGACGGTGCCCACCTGTCATCCCAACACTTAGGAGGTGGAAGCGGGAGCATCAGAGGTTCAAGGCCAGCCTCAGCTACCATTGAGGCCAGCTAGGTATACATACCTTATCTCTAAACAAAGGACAACAAACCCCAAACAAATGGAAAACTGCAAGTCTGGCTTGGTGCCGTATACCTGTACACCTAGTGCTTAGAGGCTGAAACAAGAAGATAAAGTTCAAGGTCAGCCTGGTCTACCTGAGGAGACCCTGTCAAAAGACAAGCCAACCAAAAGGGGCCAGTGAGAGGAACCAGTGGAGTGGAAGCAGAAGCCTCATCCCAAAGGTAAGCCAGGTGACCATGGAAAGGCAACTGCCAAGCCTGTCTACAGGACACACTCAGGGCCCTTGAAAGCGTCAAATACCAGTTGGGAGTTCTGGTGAGACATTGGCTGCTCCTGAGGGAGGGATTAGCAGTGCATAACAGATCTATTTTATGGAGCGTTGTGGCTGGCCATTGTTTCTGAGAGGGAACCTATTGTTTAAGACCAAACTTCCCCATAGGCCTGATTAAAAGGAGCAGTCACAAGTAAGGAGGCTTGTGATGAACAGCCACCCCCCACCCCCCCACTCCCACACATTCCTGAAGCCCCAGGAGGCCGTCACGGGGAGGGGAAGGGCCAGCCATTGACAGGCTGGATAGTTCAGGCGGCAGGAGGGTTTGGCTTTGGCACCAAGGGTACTGTGAATACACCCTCAAGTGGCCAAGAGCTGAGCCCAATCTCCTGACTAGAGAGTGAATATGGTGGTTTGAACGAGAACGGCCCCTACAGGCTCAGGTATTTGCATGGTTCATCCCCGGGTGGTGAACTGGTCCAGAAGGATTAGAAGGATTAGGAGGTGTGGCCTCCTTGGAGGAGATGTGTCACTAGTGATGGGCTTTGAGGTTTCAAAAGCCCATGCCAGGCCCAGTGTCTCCTCTATGTGCTGCCTGCAGATCGGATCTTCTGTAAGCTCTCAGCTACTGCTCCAGTGCTATGTCTGTCTGCTTCCTGCCATGGTCATCATGGACTAACCCTGTAAAACTGTAAGCAAAGCCCTAGTTAACTGCTTTTGTTTGTAAGAGTTGCCTTGGTTGTAATAGACTAGTCATAGAACAGAGCAACCAAACAGTTAACTAAGACAGTGAGGTAGCTATGGGCTGAGGGTCTGGAGTGGATCGGCTGCCTCTGGAGCCAGACCTACTGTGAGGTCGGTCACGGAGGGAACGAGACGGCATGATCAACCATAGCTTTATCCGTCCAGGCACAGATTTAACGCTGAGTGGGTTCTGAAGGTAAGAAGACTGGTCCTCCCACGCGGATCTCGGCTGTGTTTGCTTCATCAAACAGCAGAGCACACCACTTGGGAGACATCCCCTGGTCAAGCATTTTAGCCTCCCTGGAGGGAAGTGGGAAGACAGGGAACCTCGAGAGGAGGAGAGAACCTGCCCAGCCCATGGACTGCAAAACTAAGTGTGGCCAGCAGAGGCCGCTAATCCACAAAGGGAAATGCTGCCGTGAGAACAGCTGTGTTGAACATTTGCTGCTCTCCTGGTTCCGCACCTGTCTCTCCCCATCCCCACCTCTACTGGGCAGATTCCAATTTTAGAGGACCCAGAAGGAAGCCACTCAAGTGCTTTATTCTGCCCCCTCCTGTAAAAAAAAATGTTTTCTTAGTAAACACACTTTGTGCACACTCAGCCTTTCACATCACAGCGCATTTTTCTTTTCACTGTAGTAACCGTTTCATTATCATTTTAAATCTATGTTTTATTTTTTTAAAGATCTCATGTTTTTAGTCTTTATTCACCTTTCTCCCTTTATCTTGGTTATCTCACTCACTCAACTGAAGTTGTCCAGTTTGTCAGGCGGCCTCCATATGCACTTATGGACGCCCTTCCACACGTCCCTGTCCACTGCGACCCTGGGCCACGGACGCCCTTCCACACGTCCCTGTCCACTGCGACCCTGGGCCACTGCCTGACAAGTCTTGGCCCCCTGGAAACACGCGTGGATGGAGACTCCATCCTGTGGCACTGAGCTCTTCCATGTCACCCTCTCTGTGTCCCCATTACTATGCTGCTGGGATCCTCCTGGCAGGACTCCTATCTACGGCCCCTCATACCAGGACTTGGAAAGGAAAAACCCTTTCCCGAGTCTCTCCCATGTCCTCTGTGCTCTGCTTCTGGGAATTCTTTATGGTCGCCCTTTCTTCAAGGGTGTGGCCCTTCTTCCCTCTAACAGACCATCGGCTCCTCTCATTCAAAATTAAACTCCTCCCACCTGCCCTCCCAAATCTCTTTCCGTCCTCAAACTCAGATACCATTAACCTTGCCACCTTATTTTTTTTTTTAACTACAATATAGCTTGACCTTAGTACAAGCTTGATAATCAGTCTCAATGGACCGAAAGTGGGACATTAGACTTTTAAATTCTCACTGCTCTTGATAAATTCTGCCGACGCTTCGGCAAGCAGCCTGAGACTCCCTGTGTCCAAGCCTTCTTTGCTCTCTGCTCTTGTCCCTCTCTGTGTGTCTCCTGTCACAGTCACCAAATCCTCCTGGCAAAGGCCAAACCTGACCCAAAGCTGACCAGGACCTCAGCTCCCTCTCCTTTCCATAGAGGACAATCCCTGTGGGTGCCGTCTCAGCCTGACCCTCCATGGGCATCACCCTAGCCTCACCCACAGGCATCCTCCCAAACTGCTCCACCTTTCACCCTGACTCAACCTCACCCTTGCTTTCTCCATCGCCCCCGGCCAGCCATACCCACTCCCATACAGATGGTCTTTATCCCCTCAGGGAAATGGTGGGCCTCAGCTGCATACTCCATGTCCCTTTTTCTGTGGTGAATCTCTCCCAGGGAGAGAAGTGCCTCCATTCTTTCCCTGATGACCCTTCCTCAAGGAATTCAGGTTCCTCACCAAATCTGTAGCCTCACCTGGCGTTATCTCTATGTTATTCTTCCTTCTACTCTCCTCTCTGAGGGAAAGAAAAGGGTCTGGATGGCTTCCTGGGCCTGTGGTAGTTGGAAAGAAAAATGGCCCCCACAGGGCACTTTTAGGAGGTGTGGCTTTGTTGGAGTGGATGTGGTCTTGTTGAAGACAGTGTGTCACTGTGGGGGCGGGCTTTGAGGCTTCCTATATTCAGGATACCACCCACTGTGACTGTCACCCGACCACTTCCTGTTGCCTGCAAGATTCTCAGCTCCAGCAGCATGCCCACCTACGCACCGGGCCCTAATGTTCAAGAGGGCATGCTTGTCCTCAACACTCATTTACTTTCCCAGTCAACCCAGCTATTAGGAGAAAACTTAGAGTCTAGATGATAGCCCTCAAATCCCTCAGAGAGGTCTGTTGAATATGGCATTTAAGGTGTTTAATGGAAGGGAAGAGCAGGGAAGGATGGGATGGACTTCTCATAATAGACAGAAATACCAGTTTCTGGCAGCAGCCCTGAGGCCACCTTCAAAACAGATGGGACACCGACAGACTTCACATGGAGCCCGCTTTAAATGTGGCAACACCTGTATCAGGCTTTTTGGACTGCCGGCCCCCAAATCATGACATGGAGACTTATTATTAATTAGGAAAGCTTGGCCTTAGCTTAGGCTTGTTCCTAACTAGCTTTTATAACTTAAATCAACCCATTTCTATTAATCTACATGCTGTCACAAGCTTTTACCTCTCCTCCTGCATGTCCTGCTTCCTCTGCACCAGGTAGAGACGACACCTTCCCTGAGACCTCTGTCCCCAAAAGTCCCACCTAACCTCTTCCTGCCTAGCTATTGGCCATTCAGCTCTTTATTAAGCCAATCACAGGGACACATCTTCACACAGCGTAAAGGAATAGTCTGCAACACACACCAGCCCCTGGGTAAAGAACTGCACTTTACCTTACCTGCTGCCAGTACCCTGCCTAAGCTGTGAATAGGCAGGACACTGGAGGGCCATGACTACCTCTCTTTACCTCACCAAGGTAAGTTAGTTCTCCGGGTTCCTACTCCACAGGAAAATCTTTCTGAACTTCTGGGCCTGGTGGCCAAAGATTGGTGCTTCCCTGGGACCCTGGCCTCCAACAAAACCATCGATATTACCACTGAGGAGCAAGGGTAACTGTCTAGGTAGTGGGTAAATGTCTGCTATTTTAATAGATTTGGGGGCTCCTGGGTCTATACTTCCTGCTTACTATGATAAAACTTATCCTTCCCATAGCTCTGTGATGGGTGGGTGTTGATGACTGGCCCCACCAGCCTAGGGCCATAGGTCTTCTCTGTTCCCAATGGGGTCACCTGATTGTCACTCATTCCTCCTCATGCCTGGGTGTCCAACTCTGTTTTGAGATAGAGATATCATGACTAAATTACATTTTTCATCCAATGCCTTCCAGAATCTTCCTTCTCTTTGTTAGCCCATCCACTCGCCCTATAACATGCCTATCTTACCTGTCCTAAAGCCTGATGACTCCTACTGCTTGGTCCAGGGAACTTAGGATTGTTAACTTGGCAATCCTTCCTACCCACCCAGTACTGTCTAACCTGACACTGTACTTTCTCAGATTCCTCCTCCACTTCTCACTTTACCCTTCTAGACCTGCCACAGGGCCCCAGACCTTAGCACACCTGACTCCATGATGGAAGTACCATTCAGGCTGTAAAACTCAGCATGTAGACAGCACCGCCTGCCAAAATAACAAAGGCCTAACCCATCAACGTCCATAGTTCTGGGAAAATCTCTAAACGGACTAACCTTGCTTTTTGGCTTCTGTAGTTCTGCCTCTGGCTGTTTTCACTAACTGAAGTATGTCAACCCAGAACATGGTTTTTGTGCTTAAAAGCTCATCCTGAGAAAGGCTCGGGGCTACACTGGGATCCCAAACACCCAGGGTAGTGACCAGCCAGTTAATAAGGACTTTCTATTGGCTTAAACCCATGTCCGAGCAGTCTTCTGGATGAATACCCCACAACAGACCTAAGGACACTTCTTCACCATCCCTTTACACCCAGAGTCACATGACCTCTTTGCCTTCACCCGGAGAACCCTTACACTGGAACAATGTCTCAGCTTATTTGGGCTGCGCCCCTGCCAGGGGTTCTGAAATAGGCCCCATTTCTTTGGCTCTGGCTACTGACCTCCTTTCTCTTACCTGTCTCCAGCCACTTAATCCAATGTATGGAAGACCTTCTCCTATGCAGCCCCTTGGCCTCCTTGTCACAACAACATGTTGCTCCACTTCTTAACTTTCTAGAAAACAAAAGATACAGAGCCTCTCCTTCCAACGCTCACCTTCCTGTCCTTCATGTCAAGTGTCTAGGTTTCTGTTATCCCCTAACAGCCTCATACTCACTCTTGATCAATGAGTGCCTGTGGCCCCCAACAGCTCCAACCATTAGGGGGTTTCTCGTCTCCCTTGGCCTGGTGGGGTACCTTATTACCCGAATCGCCAACTTTGCTCTTCTTACCCACCCCCTCTATGAAGCAGCTAAGGGCCCCCTAGCAAAGCCCTTAGACCTTCCTGTCACGCCTACCTTCTCTTGACACCAAGACACACTCCTACAGGCCCCTGCTCTGGCTTTCCCAGACCTTGGCCAACCCTTCACCCTGTATACTGGTGAAAAATGGGAAGATAGCCCTGGAAGTCTACAGACAAATGAGAGGAGCCGTTTTGTCCTTATTGTCCACCTTTCCAAACAGCTAGATACGACAGTTGGGGATGGCAAGCTTGCCTACGGGTGCTAGCAGCAGCCTCCCTGGTGGCCCTGGGGCCTCTAAGCTCACCTTCGGTCACTCTGTTCTCTCACCACATCTGCCCAAGGATCTCTATCACACAAGAGCCTCTCTACTTTGACCGCTCCTAAGCACCAACTTTTTCACATCACCTCCCTAGAAAATCCTGATGTCACTTGATTCCATGCCTCCTCTCAACCCTCCTACACTCCTTCCCCAAGGCCACTACCTTACCCACCTCTGCCTAGAATCACATGAAACCCTTAACTACAAAACTCCGTAACTTTCTGTCCCCCCTCTGTCATGTTCTGACTGTATTTGGTTCGTAGATGGAAGCTCATCTCTCAGCTCCATCCTGCCAAGTGGGCTATGCCATAGTCTCCTCTGAGAGGCTGTAGACTCTGCCCCTTTACCACCCGGCATCACTTCTCAGAAGGCAGAGCTCATAGCCCTCTCTAGAGCCCTCACCTTAGCATGAAACAAAACTATCAACATTGTGATGGCTATCCTTGGTTGTCAACTTGACTATATCTGGAATTAACTAAGCCCCAAGTGACTGGACATAACTGTGAGGGATTTTTTCTTAATTAAATCATTTGAAGTGGGAAGACCTACTTCTAATTTGGATCTTTGAGGTGGGAAAACACACCTTTAATCCAGATTTTTTTTTTTTTGAGACAGCGTTTCTCTGTGTCCTAGCTGTCCTTAACTCACTTTGTAGACAAGGCTGGCCTCGAACTCAGAGATCCACCTGTCTCTGCCTCCCAAGTGCTGGGATTAAAGGCGTGCACCACCACTGCCTGGCCTAATCCAGATCTTTTGAGGTGAGAAGATCCATCATTAATCTGGACCACACCTTCACTGACAGTCTAATTAAGGGCATGGATAAAGGCAACTCTCTCTTTTTGCCTTCTCTCTCTCTCTCTCTCTCCCTTTTCCTCTCCCCCCCTCTCTCTCCCCCCCCCCCCCCCCCGTAGGTCCATTCCTCCACTGGCATTAGAGCCAACTTCTTCAGAACTCCACCATATACTGAAGACGAGCTGAGAGGTCCAGCCTTGTAGGATTAATAACTACTGGATTCTTGGATCTTCCATTCATAGGCATCCATTGTTGAATAAGCTGAACAACAGCCTATAAGGCATTCTAATAAATCCCCTTTAAATCCCCTTTATATATGTAGAGATTCATTCTATAAGTTCTGTTACTTTTGAGAACTCTAATATAAAGATATATACAGATTCTAAATATGCAATCCACATCCTATACTACCATGCCCCCATTTGGCAGAAGTGGGGCTTCCTCGCCACCAAGGGTACATCTATTACCAATGGGCCGCTAATCCTAAAGCCGTTAGAAGCTTCTTATCTTCCTAAGCAGGCAGCAGTTATTAACTGTCAGGTCCCCAGGCCCCTGCTAGTGATACAGCTTTGGGAAATGCTTTTGCTGACAGGACTGCTAAGAAGGCCAGCCAACATCCCTACTCTCCTCTTCTAGTCTCCATTTGGCTCCAACAAGCCTCACTCCTACCCACTCCGAGCCCCAACAACAGGCCTTCCAGGTTATGGGAGCCATTACAGGTACTCAGTACTGATCCTTCTACGGGACAGGTACTGTCTCCATGGATGCTCAGGCAAAGCCCTTCCTGACAACCATTCACAGGTCCTTTCCCATTGGGTTTTGACCTCTCTACTGCTTCTTCTTCCACTCCAGTCTTTCTGTCCTCCTTAAGGCTACCAATCAGGGATGCTCCATCTACACAGGGGACCTTGAGATTCCCCCCTCCTTCCTTCAACCCACATCAATTTTGGAGTAATCTTCCAGAGGACTGGCAGATAGATCTCACACACATGTCTCCTAAAAAGAAACATAAATATCTCCTTACTCTGATAGACACTTTCTCAGGATGGGCAGGAGCTTTCCTTACTAGAACCGAAACTGCAGTTGTGGTCTGTTCCCATCGCATGCATGATATTTACCAAGATTTGGGCTTCTTGTGTCTATATCCTATCTAGACCTGATTTCTAAAGTCATCTAACGACTTGGTATTCATCTCTAACATCACTCAGTTAGATTCAAGGACCTTAGGGATAGAGTGACCCTTCCAAATTCCCTGCTGCCCTCAGTCCTCAGGAAGGACTAACCGATTTAGTAAGACACTCCCCAAACTGTCTTCTGAACTTCACGTTCCTTTGACTTAGCTCTTTACCTCTAACCCTGACTTGAGCCGGGACCACACCCTAAGCCTCCTCCTCTCTCAGCCCATTTGAGTTAACATAGCCATCTTTCCTTTTGGGAAATCACGTTCTCTGGAACCAGTGCCACTGCATGATCACTCACACTCTCTCTCATTCCCACGTCTCGGGGACCATGCTGATCATGTCCTCCCCCAGCGCTCCACTCATCCTATCACCCAGACCATTTTACCAGGAGACTGGCTTCATTTGAAAGCCTCTCAACCCATGCTGGATGAGTCCACGTCTGCTCATCCTCACCATGCCAATGGCAGCTAAACTTCAAGGAGTAGAGACCTGGCTCCATCTGTAACAACTCAAACTCCAGACCCCTCAGCTGCCAAGTGCTCCTGTTAGTCAATGGAACCTCTAAACCCTAAGCTTCTGCTTCCCCCGGGGATAGACTCTTTCCTCCCCTCCTGCTGGGGATCCTCTCTGTCTTCTTGACTCTGGCTGCCACTTAGAGATCTCCCTGACCTTCAATCCCCAGGCAGCCTGCTCCCCAACTGTGATAATAGTAAATTAGCCTCAATTCCTATAATGCCAAATTCCTTTGTCTCCTCCAAGACCAAACAAACCTGACCTTCATGGACAGCCCCTCTTGGGGTGAGTGTCCAAATTGAAGGTGTAAGTACCATTGCTCTGAACCAGGATGGGGCATACAGCCTCAACAATTCCTCCATGAGCCCGCTTGAGATATGGTCACTGTCACCATCTGAGACCCCGGGGATGAAAAATGGGCCCAGTGTGTTATGGAACAGATCTACCTCTATACGGTGGGGGCTAGCTTGTCTCACAGAGGGGGGTGTTAATTTGTTGGACCCCTCAAGGAAGCACCCACCACTCCTATAGACAATATAGTTGGGGTTATTAGACAATCTGAATCTATCCTGCAGCCCAAGCTGTGAGAGATCTCTCTTAACTTGGCCTTTGGAAGACTACTCTCTCTCTCTCTCTCTCTCTCTCTCTCTTCAATTTCTTTCTTTTTTTTTTTTTTTCAAAACAGGGCTTCTCTGCATAGCCTTGGCTGTCCTGGAGCTCGATCTGTAGACCAGGCTGGCCTCAAACTCACAGAGATCTGCTTGCCTCTGCTTCCTGAGTACTGGGATTAAAGTTGTGTGCCACCATCGCCCGGCTTGGAAGACTATTCCAAATGACTCCCGAGCCTTCTCTGCACTTATGGCAGTAAGAGTAGGTCCCTTGGTGCAACCTTGTACTTCCTTTGTGCTTCCCTGCAACAATCCCACTCGCCCACATAATCCCAAACGCTAAGATCTGTAACCCCCAAACCATTTCTTCTCCCTTATCACCACCTCCCTACTCATTGACATCACCAGGTGGCTGCCTCTTCAATAACCTTTCTCATTCCTGCCCTCCGCCAGCCCCAACTCATATCTCAATTTCAGGAACCTTGCTAGCCCCAGAAGTAACCATTTTCTGGTGTCACTTCAAGCTCTACCCGTGTATAGCCAAATCTTATCCACTCATGATCCCTATTTCCTACTCTGTTTCTTCCCCAACTCATCCCATACACAGAGGGAGACAAATCCACTCATGATCCCTATTTCCCACTCTGTTTCTTCCCCAACTCACCCTATACACTGAGGGAGAGTTCTACGCTCTCCTCCTAGTCACACATAGGAGTTGATGGCCGTGGCTCTCCCAGTCATGATTGGGGTCAGTTTGTCAGCCTCAGTTGGCTGCAGGCAGGTTGGGTCACAGTCTGTATCTACTTCAGCAGATTTCCACCCAGTTGGCAGATCCAAGACTC
>CABHPP010145857.1:78569-90262 GCA_902168425.1 Peromyscus attwateri | reverse complement strand
GAGAGAGAGAGAGAGAGAGAGAGAGAGAGAGAGAGAGAGAGAATGAGAATGAGCCAGAGAAGATCAGCTAATAACATTGAGGGAAATGATTCCAAAGAAGGAGGAAATAGAGTTGTAGTGTGGATAAGCTTCCTCAAGTCATAGAACTACAATTTACAGAAAGTGTGTGTATTACTCATGATTCTCTAGAAGTAGACATGATATATATCTGGAAGAGTTACTGGTGATAAGCCCATGCTGAAAGGCCAGAAAGATGGAGTGTGGTATCTCTGGATGACTGATGTAGAGACAGACACACTCAGGAAGGAAAGGGAGTTGCCTGTGTTTGCTGACTGACTTCTTCTTCCCCCATCTCCTTTCCATTTGGGACCCCAGGCCATTTGATGATGATGCCCATATTCAGGGCAGCTCTTTACCTCCTCTGCCCAGTCACTGTCCTGTCACTCCACTCCCCAGAATTGTTCCTACATAAATATTCACAGCTATGTCTCCACAAGCCTTCGAGCACCAGTTTAAGGTAGTTTAAGGTTGAGCCAGGAGGCAAGTAGAGTCCTATGTGTTTGACAGGTGCACAGCTGAGAACTTTTCAGGTTGAATTGATCATAGCAATTTAGAAACTAATCAACGTTGAAAAAAGAAAAGAGGGGAAAATTGAGGTAGGGTGTAGATGGACATTTCTTGTCCTGACTGCCCAGTCCCAAATAACTGACTCAGAGGCTGAACACAAATTATAAATGCTTGACCCGTAGCTCAGACTTATTATTAACTTGCTCTTACATTTTAAGTTAACACATATTCCTCATTTACTCTCTGTCATGAGGAAGTACCTTTATTAGCATGGTATGTTCATCTCCTGTTCCCTCTGAATCTTCTGGCAGCTCCTGACTCTGCCCTTCTCCTTCCCATCATCCTTAGTTTGGTCACCCCACCTGTACTTCATGCCTGGCTACTGGCCAATCAGCATTTTATTAAACCAATTCGAGTGACAAATCTTTACAGTGTACAAAAGGATTATTCCACAGCAGTAAGGTGCCTTTTAGGTCTGATGCATACTGTTGTTAGCTGGAGTGGAGCACAGACTCCTGCTGTGCAACATGGTTGATACACTAGGGAACCAAAACCAAGATGGCCACTGTGGATGAAGAATGCTATTACATAGTACAATGTGGGGGCTGCGATCTATCTCAGTGGGTAGATCATTTGCCTGCCATAAGCAAGGATGCAGGCTTGATTCTAACACATACCACTATTACTTCTACCACCACCACCGCCACCGCCACCGCCACCACAACCGCCAAAGAAACCTAAAGAAGGCTGAAGAGATGGTTCGCTTGGTAAAGTGTCTTCCAAGCATGAGGACGGAACCTATGTGAGTAGCTGGAAGAGGTGGTGTGCATTTGTAATCTCAGCTGCTGCCATGAGAGGGGAGGTGGAGACAGGAGGATCCCTCGAGTTTACTGGGAAGATGCAATAGCCCACTTGGCAAAGTCCTAGACCAATGAAAGACCCTGCTTCAAACAAAAGATGGGAGGTAGAAGCTGCTTGAGGAATGACACCCCAGGTCTGACCTACACACACACACACACACACACACACACACACACACACACACACACACACCTTTCTACAGACACACACATAAGCATATAACACGAACCCATGAAGAATATCATGTGGCTCCCAAATGTGACCTCAGCAGTCTGTCCCCACCTCTCTTTAACTGTCTGATGCATGACCACTTTCCTCACATTTGGTTGCCTGGGACTTGGAAGGAATATTGGCTATGACTCTCAGTGGAGGGCAATTTTCACTAAGCTTGAGGCCCTGGGACTAGGGGAAGCAGGGGAGCAATAATGACAAACACTTTTGTGGCATGCTAAACCTGGATTTCTCAGTCTGACAGTGAATGGATGAATGTTAAATGCAGAAATAAAGGTTAGGCAAAAATCCCGATGACACAAGGATGTGTGTATGAAGAGACCAAGGGGATGTCTACCAGCATCGAAGAACCACTAAGTGGCATTTGTATTTGCTCCCGGGGTCTAGGTCATTTTTCAGGGCTTGACTGTGAACATATATTCGTGGTGTTTAAATCCAAGCCCAAGAACAATTTGTTTTAAAAAATTCAAACCTATCATTCCCAAACTCATTCTGGCACCCTTTTCAGGCTTGATGAATTGTTTCAAAGATGTTTATTGCTTTTAAACCTGTTTTATTGCCAAGCTTGCAGGATGCAAACTGCTTTGAATTTTGTCACAATGGTGAGTGATTAGGCAGTGACATGGCGTTAAAACAGAAGACAGCAAAGAAGTCTAAGTGGATTAAGAGAGAATGGTACTTTTTATGTAGTTGGGCTGCTTCTCGGAATTAAAATATGCCTCCTCTGGGTACGTTTTTCCATTGCATCATATAATAAGCAAGAACATGGCAATGTTTTTTTAGGGGAGGGGGTGACAATTTGTTACATGTCAACCACAATATTGAGCATTTCAGACGGTTTTCAGCTGGGAACATCAAGTTCTGAACAAATTTCTGTGGAATAGATACTGCTGTGTTTGGTCATTGATTGAACAGTAGGTAGAACTGATGCTCTTGACACTGGTTTAGCCTCCTGTGACAAAGACAAGTGGCTCAGAACATGTGGGTGCTTCTTGAGCCAAGGGCCTCTTTAAATGTCAAAGTCATTGTCAAGCATGGATTGCCTTCAAAAGTGCAGCTGTTCAACTTGATGCCTCCTCCTAAGTTCTGATTGCTAGTTGCCTTTAGACGTTCTGATTGTTAGGTCTGCAAATTAAACGAGGCGAATCAAGTAAACGCAGGTGAGCTATTATCAAGTACCTGGGATTTCACAGAACAGAAATGTGTGAAATCAGCCACACTGCAGTGAAGGCTGTAATGGGGAAGCGTGAGCCAGCCAGTGGGGAACCCACACAGTTCCCATTCAGGCTTTTGACTGCTGCCCATACTGAGCCCTGATTGGTCTCTTTCCACTAAGACCCATTTTCTGCTCTTTCATCTCCAGGGTGCAACGTGGCCATTCCTAGCTGTCACACACACACACATTTTGACTTGTGTCACCACCCCTGTACATCCATATGAGTCATCCATTACTGTGTACCAAATCGCACAAGACTTGGTGGCTTAAAGTGACAGGCTCCTATTACATCACACGTAAGCTGGATTGGGAACCCAGGTGTGGGTTTCAGAGCATCACTTCCTCAACATCTCACCTATCCACATTGGCAGTCCAAGTGTTGACTAGGCTAGGGCTGCAGACTCCTGTGTGCTCCTAAACTGACTCACGGGGGTGGTTCTGAAGGATCTAGTTCCTTGTAGATTGTTGGAATCATTGCCTGAGAACTCTTTCAGTTCCTTGCAACCTGGTTCTCTCCACAGGTCAAGAGCTGGTTGTCATCACTTGTTGGTGACAGTGAGTGAATAAGATAAGAAAGTGACGTCAAGAGCAAGACAAATCATAATCTTGGAAGTGGCTCTTCATTGTGCAGTTTTACCTCTTCTGTACTCTAGGAAGTGATCTACTACCTTCTGCCTCTACTAGAGATGATACATCCCGGGGCGGGTGGTATCACAGAGGTTGCTTTTGTCCTTGTTTTCTCCCGTTTTCACGTTGTCTCTCTCACAAGTCCAGATTAATTGGCACAGGCCTCTAACTGACTCAGTCTGGGTCAGGAGCTTGCTCTAGTCATCTGTCGTGGAGGCCGAAGTCACAGGATATGTGGTCTACTGGTTTTGATAGTCGAAGTGAAACACAAAGGGGACCGTACTGGAAGGTATCAAAGAACACAGAGCAGAGTACACTCATAATATGACCACAAGCTCCCTTGGCCTGTCTTTCCTCACAGGAATGGAATTTCTCAGCAGGCCACATCTCTGAAAAACTAGTTTTAATCACATAATCAATTTATTTGGCATAATTCAAGTCTCTGACATGATAGTTCTAAAGCACATATGTCACCGTGTTTATCAGCTTTCTGGCACTGTGAAAAAAATGTCTGAGGGAGTCAGCTTTCAAAGAGGAAAAGTTTATTTTGGTTCACAATTTGGGAGACTCTAGTTCAAGATTGGCTGGTCCATCATTTTGGAGGTTTAGGTGAGGTGATAGATTATGGAGAAAATGCAGGAGAGGGGACCTGTTCAACTCACAGAGGACATAAGGAAAAGAAAGTGGAACAAGCCAGAATTCAAATACCTCCTTTAAGAACGTTCCCACCAGTGACCTAACTTCCTCTACTAGGCCTCATCCCTTAAATGCCCCACCAGTTCCCACACAGTGGGCTGTGGAGCCAGCCCTAGCACAAGGGCCCCTAGGGAATATTTCAGCTCCCAACTACAGCAGTGACTAAGGCTGAAGTGGGCTTTGAAAAGAGATTTATTTTTATTTTACATACATGGGGGTTATGTGTAGAAGTAACCATCTTATTCAATAAGAAACACAGAGCCAATGTAAAGATAAAAGCCCAAGAGGTCAGAGCTAAGAGCCTTACCCTTCCTGCTTCAGCAATCCTCTTCAGCCAAGAGAGACCTACTTCCTGTGTGTTTGTCTTTATATAGACTTTCTGTTCTGCCTTCTCATTGGTTGTAAACCCAACCAGATGACCGCCTTGTCACTGCCTGTCTGTACAGACCTCCAGGTCTTCTATGGTTGGTATTGAGATTAAAGGCGTGTGTCTCCAATGCTGGCTGTATCCTTGAACACACAGAGATCTACCTAGCTCTGCCTACCAAGTGCTGGGATTAAAGGCGTACACCACCACTGCCCAGGTTTTGCTATGGCTCTAATAACTCTGACCTCCAGGCAACTTTATTAACATACAAATCACATTTTAATACAAATAAAATATCACCATAGTTATGCTTGCTTGTCTGTGCACCCCATACACGCATTGCCTACACGGGCCGGGAGAGGGCATAGAATCCCCGGGTACAGGCAACTGTGAGTCACCATGTGGGTGCTTTGAATCGAACCCAGATTCTCTACAACATCACAGAGTACTCTCAAACACTGAACTATCCAGTCCCCTAAAGTGGTCTTTTCAGAATCTATTCCATGTGCTATTATCATTTATATTAAAAAAACTTTTAAGTTGTGGATAAACCTATGTAAGATAAGATTTAATAATCATAACCATTTGTAAGTGTACAACTCAGTGGTATGAATTATGTTTGCACTGTTGTGCAGAGCATCATTACCATTTATCTCCAGAACTTTTTCATCTTCCCACACTAAAACTCCACAGTCAGGAAACAACTCTCCATTTCACTATCTTCGGGCCCCTGTGGCCTCCAGTTTCTGTGTTTGTGAGCATGACAGCTATACATATCTCACAGATGTGGTAGTGCACAATATCTGTCCTTCTATGATTTGCTTCTTCTACTTAAGAGATTCTCTTTTGTGTTCATTTCTGTTCCATTTTTAAAGTCACACAGTCCGTTCTATGTACATATAACCACAACCTGTTCGCTCATTCACCTGTCAGGGGATCATTTCCACCTTTTGACTGCTTCAAATCAAGTGCCTGTTTAATGGGCATACATATACATGAGTTTTACATTCTTTGGGTTATATATCCAGAGACAGTATGGTAATTTTCCAGTTTATTATTGAAGAACTGCTATTCTGGATTCCATAATGGTCATATTATTTTTATATTACCACCAGCAGTGCCAGGATTATGATTTTCTGTCTCCTTGCCAATACTTGTTCTCAATATTTTGCACTTGCAAATGTGTTTGTGTGATAACCTTCCCAGTAGGTGAAAAGTGGTACGTTGTGGTTTTGATATATAGTGATCTTCTTAATATCACTGAACATCTCCTCATGTGCTTAATCTGCCATTTGTGCTTTGTGGGATGAATTTCTGCTTGACTCTTTCTGTTGCTGTGATAAACCACCCTGATCAAAAGCAATTTAGGGAAGGAATGGATTATTTCAGCTCACAGGTTACAGTAGACCATTAAGTGAAGTCAGAGCTCAAGGCAGAAACTGAAGCAGAAACTATGGAAGAATGCTGCTTCCCAGCTTGGTACCTCTGGCCTGCTCAGCTACTTTTGTTATGTAGTCCAGGCCTACTAGAATAGGAGTGGCACTGCCCACAGTGGACTGGGCCCTCATATATCAATTATCAACTAAGAAGATGCCCCATAGACGTCATAGCTATGGCCATGGGACAATCTGATCTGGGCAATTTCTCTACCGAGCATCTGTCTTCTCAGGTGACTCTAGGTTTGTGTCAAGTTGACATCTAATGCTATCTATGACAAGCCCTCTGTTTGCCCATGTGGCTAGAATTCATTTAAAAAAAAAAACCATTGGTAGCCTTACAGGCCAGGGGTTATAGGCCCCGGCTCAGGTGGAGTTTACAGGCCCCAGGCCCAGCTAGCTTAATCGGTAGAGCATGAGACTCTTAATCTCAGGGTTGTGGGTTCAGGCCCCACATTGGGTGCCAATTATAGACAAATTTCTAAACAGTCCTATTAAATAAGAAACACAGAGCCAAATACAGGGATGTAAGCCATAGAGATCAGAGCAATACCTGCCAACTAACCTTAGCTCACCACGTTGCCATAGCTTCCCAAGAGAGCCTCTTCCTGTCTAACCTGCACCTTTATTGCCTTGCTGTTCTGCCTTCTCATTGGCTCTTAACCCAGCCACCTCACTTCCTCATCACTGCCTGTCTATACAGACCTCCAGGTCTCTATGGTTGGTACTGGGATTAAAGGCTCGTGTCACTATGCTTGGTTGTGTCCTTGAACACACAGAGACTCTGCCTGCCATGTGATCAGATTAAGGGCATGTGGTAACACCACCTAACTTCTGTTTATGACTGGCTATGACCTCTGATCTGCAGGCAAACTTTATTTATTAACATACAAATAAAATATCACATTTCAGCACAAATAAAATATCACCATAATGTTTAAACTCCTTCTGTCTTTGCCACATTTTTTGGAGTTCTTTGTATATTCTAGTTATTAACCCATTGTGAGTTATAAGATTTTCTTCTATTCTGCAAATCAGTTTTACCCTTGTGACAATGTCATTTGATGCATGGTTGTTTTCAGTGTTTTTGTGTAGTCCCCTTCAGTTTTTCTTTTGCTACCTCTACTGTCGTTGTGGTACACAAGTAACTACCAACAACGATAATGCCACTTAGGTCCCCTTTTAGTTTTCTTCCAAGAGTTTCATGGTTTTAATTCTTACTGAGATATTTGAATCATCATCTTTCATAGATCAGCCCTAAGATCCTAGAGTGGCATTGACTTCACATTCTTTGGTTAAGTGTACAATCCACCATTTTTATTCTAAGGCATAGAGGAGAAAGCATTGCCAACACCTCCATCCTCCTAAGATATCTGAGAACCCCAAACACACACAAAACTTAACAGGCATTTAATTTTCCAATCATTTCACAAGGTGTCTCAGTCTGTCTGGTGGGTCATTATAGTATTACAGAAAACCTGAACTCCAGCATAATGTAGCAAGTACAGTTAAAAGCTCTGGAAAGGCTTATTAACATAAGTATGGTTTATGTGAGCTGATTCCTCACCGTGTTAATGGAATCTGTTTGCCACGATAACACCAGTGTTCTGATATGCAGCAAATGCCTGAAATCCTGATCATGCCCCATTCCATTTATCTTCCCTTTGCTAATCCTGGTTTGTTTCACCACTCCAATCTTCTCCTATGCATCATAGGTATTATCACACACCTGATCTTTGCATACTCAACAGTGAGAAAAAGAAAACATTTTCCCATAACACAGGGCATTAATCAGAGCAGCCCCTGTATGAAGACAGCATCCCTCTCTGGCACCTGTGGCTCTGTTGCTGTGGGAGTCAGTGGAAACCTCACAGGTGACTGAGTGGATGGATTATATTAAATTGCTGGCTTTTATATTTAATTGAGGCCCTGGGATACCAATTCTGGGCTATCCAGCTTCAGTCAGAAAATTGAGAAAGACCCTAGAATGGCTTTATGGTTTTTGCGCCTCTAGTGATTCACCCAGGGCTGGAGTAATTTGTGGCTCCTCAGGCTGGTGCAAGCTGCTTCCCAGGCTTGGCTGGGGCTGAGAGAGTCAAGGTGTGACATTTCCTTTCTCAACAGCCAGTACTGTGGTATGTGACAATGTCCAACAATTGAAAGCTGCCCGGGCCATTGCAACCCATCCAGCTGCCATCCCAAATCATACTCTGACAGTGTGCAGGAGACAGAATAGGCCCACTTGCTGTAGAAACAGATCCAAATATGACAGTTCAAAACAAGAGAAATCTTCTTTTAAAAAAATGAGCTTGGACACATCTCAAATGAAAATATCTCTTAACTTTCAGGGTATTTCCATGAAATCCTAGAGGTCACTTTGTATTGTTATTAAGGCAGTGGAAGTAAATTCCCTTGGGAATGGAATAGACTTGTTTCTTTGTCCTGGGATATGAGAAAGTGATTTTAGCCAACATACACCAGGAGAACTCAGCAGTAAGCAGCAGAGAGGAAACGTTCCCTCATAGTTCTGGCTTTATGCTCTTTCTTGATCTAGCTTTGCATCTGTGACTGGTCCAGAACTCTGCACCCTTTTGCCTTGACTTCTGAAACACTGGGTTATGGGCTTGTACCACCACATCCAGCTGAACTCAGTTTTCTATTATATCTTTCTATTATATATTACCAATTACATTATTTGTGCATACCTCCACTATAGAAATAGCAATCTTTAGGCTTTTTAGCCTAAATAGCTCATTAGGATTTCAGCTTACAATATCTTCATAGACAATTCATTATTTCTGATGAATTCACACTGTTTACAACTGTGTGGTGATGCTGTGTGGTAGTGAAATATATGGGTTCAGGTGGCCCATCCATTATAAAATCCCATTTTAGCTGCTTATTAATGTTCTCACACACAGAAATATATCAGTCCCTGACACCCCATTTTAAAATATGATAATCAAAGCCATTCTTTAGAGATATTAAATAGTTGCTCAGTTTTATTCGGTTCTTCTTATTCCACTCAGGACTGGAGAATTGGTAGAAATGAGTTCATGACATGTAGACATGTAGAGAGTCTTGGGGGATTTGGATGGATGGTAAATCACCTCTGCAGGTTCTGATGGAGACTACTTGGCTCCAAAAGAGGTGAGAACACAAAGGTGCATGCAGTTAGAACAATGTTGGAAGGAGAAGTTGCTTTGCATTTTGTTTGCCTGCCTAGCAAGGATTCCCCCTCTTTTCTCCCACATCCTAGGACTGACTTCCTATGTGGCTGTGGCAGATCTCTGGAACTCAGTTCTTTCTCTAGTGAACAGGATGATCCAGCCTCCCTGGGGGATGCTGAGGAATAATGAAAATAATTCTGCAGAAGTCTTTGCATGTTGCCCAGTGCATACTAAATGCTGGGCGGTGGTGGCACATGCCTTTAATCCCAGCACTGGGGAGGCAGAGGCAGGTGGATCTCCGTGAGTTCGAGGCCAGCCTGGGCTACAGAGTGAGTTCCAGGACAGGCTCCAAAGCTACACAGAGAAACCCTGTCTTGAAAAACCAATAAATAAATAAATAAATAAATAAATAAATAAATAAATACCAACGAATGTTTATTTATCCGTTCTTACCATTATTTCAAACTAGAAAAGTTAGAGACTTGGAAGAAAATGTTACCTACACATATTAAGCCGATAAGGAAATCAAATAAGAAGGAAGAAATAAAATCCAATGAAAGAACAATTCCTAGGGTTACCATTAAATATAATTTATAGAAGAGATGAAATTATGTTTTGACAAAAACAGGTGACCAGCTGTAAAAGATGCCACCTGATCCCCTGTATCACCCATATTGTCTTGACCCAGAGCCTGAAAAGCCCATTGTAGCTATTAGTCCACCACTGAAAGAAAGGAGCCACTTGCAACCTGTAGGCCATTTTCAGGAATGATTCTCTGAAACATCTAAGGGTCATTTTGGTCATAAAAAGTCTGTGTAATGACTTGAATGTGAAATGTTTCCCACAAGTTCTTATGTCAGAGGTACGTTTTTGGAAGTTCTAGAATCTTTAGCAGAAAGTGTAGCTAGAGCAAGTGAGTCATTTGGGGTGTACTCTTAAGTGGTGTATATTGTTTGGACCCCTTTCATTGCTCTCTGTTTCCTGTCCACCATGAGGTGAGCAGCTTCTGCCACATGTTCTTGGTGCCATGATCTCAGCTTCACCATGGGCCCAGGAGAAGCTGAGTCACAGACGAAGCACTGAGGCCTCTGAAATGGAACCTTTTAAGTTGTGATGTCAGGCACTTGGCCACAGCAGTGACAATTCTGACTATCACACATGAACACATTCTGAGTTCACTGAAGAAGGGTCAAGGCGGAGACCTTCTGAGAGAGGGTGGAGCATGTTGACCAAGGGTCTGGTTTTCTGATTGCATGATAGAGGCCATATGAGCACAGGTGTTGAAACATGTGCTTTGTTTGATGGTAGAGTGATGAGTAACGAGTGGTACTGATCCTACTTCAGTTACAAGGTTTCCTCCAAGCTTGTCCGCCATGAGGGTCAATAGGAGGAAACCTGCCAAGGAGCGTCATCTTACTCCCCAACTATTCCAACATACATCATCATCAGTGAGGCCAACCTGGCCATCCAACTCCAGTCAAGATGGTCTAGATCAGAACATTCCAGCCTACTCAGACTTAGGAGAAATAGTAAATCAGCATGGCTCCGAGCTACCATATTTGGGGATGGCTTTTACTCAGTGTAAGGTAAGTGTTAGTCTCTCTCTCTCTCTCTCTCTCTCTCTCTCTCTCTCTCTCTCTGCCTCTTATCCTCCTTCCCTTGGCCCCCTTCTCCTTCTATCTTCCTCTACAAATCTAGAGAAGTCCATGCTTTCAGTTTGGAAAAAAAAAAAGTCAAATATAAGAGTAGGGTCTTAAATTCCCAAAAGTTGCCTTTTGTCATGGATATTACTTGGAAATACATCTATAAAAATGAGGTGAGTCTTAGAAACAAAATAACTCCTGGATCCATGGATATTTCAGATATAAGCTAGTCTTATCACAGCTGGAATTTAATTCCCCCGAGGTCTAACTAACCTATGGGATGCTAAGTCCTGAGAAGGAATAAGGGAGCCTGTGTCCATGATTGATGAGATCATTTTGAGGAGATATATGTTGGTACCAGGCTGGGCCTCTGCACTCATCATCCTCACACAACTTTGCACCCCAGAGACGTTTCTAAGTCCCATCAAAAGAATAAAGACATAGTGATAACTTCTCCCCCTTACACTGGGAGTTAAGTAGCTGCACTCAGTGGTGATGGTATTCACAGCAGGATGGTCAATGGGAAGCATGTACCTTGGGTCACAACTGGAGCCTTGAAGATCTGGGTTTGAGACTTACTAAAAAGAGAAGTCAAAGTTCCCTATTAACCACAAAGGAAGGAGGAAACAAAACAGAAGGCCCAGGATTTATAAGGAGAACACTAGTCCTTAAGAAATAATGATTGAGCCCGGGGGTGGTGGCACACGCCTTTAATCCCAGCTTTTGGGAGGTAGAGCCAGGCAGATCTCTGTGAGTTCGAGGCCAGCCTGGTCTCCAAAGCGAGTTCCAGGAAAGGTGCAAAGCTACACAGGGAAACCCTGTCTCAAGAGAAAAGAAGAAGAAGAAGAAGAAGAAGAAGAAGAAGAAGAAGAAGAAGAA
>CABHPP010145857.1:33832-74037 GCA_902168425.1 Peromyscus attwateri | reverse complement strand
CTGGATCATTCTACTTCGTCTGCACAGAAACTAACAATTGTCTTTTCTTTTAACTCCAGGTCATTGATATGTTAATTACCACTCCATTAAATTGCCTAATTACAATTGCAACCAGTTTGTGAACTGGTGTTTCCTAAGCAAAGAACTCAAATAGAGTGTAAAAGTCAGTGAGCATCTAGAATGGCAGTCTCCCAGCTGGCTATGGATTTGGGGCAGCCTAGAAGAGCATCCTCCATCAATAGAGTCCGGACACCTCAATATAGGAACATCAAGTCTCTAGGGACAGTTGTAAAGTGGTCATGAGCATTAATGGAAAAATGAAGGCTAATCCAACAGCTTCTGGCTGAAGCTCCCCCATGGGATTCAGAGCCTTCCAGTATCATGACAACCATGTATGGAGATCAGTTAGATAATTAGGCAATCAAGACTGTGGTTGAGATTTTTAAATTCTTTCACGCCTTGTACCCTATTGCTTGAAAACTGCCCCATCTCATGGCACTCTTTGGACAGTAGACATTTTCTCCCTATACTACGGAGACTTCTGGTTCTCCTTGGTGCCATGACCTTGACAAGGTACAACTTTCATTTCAGTTGAAACTGGGAGAAGGCTAACATTAGGTTTCCAGAGTAAAGTCCTAGGCAGATTGCCCTTTAAAGGCTAACTGCTGTTGGGGCTCCATGTGATTTTGCTTCAGGCCTGGTGAGGTTATTTATAGTTGATCTCGATATTCTGTGATGTTGTACAGAGAATTCTTGAAAAGTCAAATAGGAGAAAGTATCTTTCTTTTTATGTGTTAGGTGTGCAAAGATAGCATTGGGAAGCAGTCATGCTCATCATTTCTAAATTGTGTTTATTTAAAAAATAATTTTTGTTGCTGGCACAACAAAAGGAAGAAAAGGCAAGCGTGCTTTTCCTGATGAGTCTGACTCTTCTTTCCTGGCTCAGCAGGATAGGAATTGTGTACACTCCTGAATTCACTCTTCTATTCTGTCAGGGAACTTCCTCTCTGATAGCTTGTCTGTAGAGACTGAAGAAATACTTAACTCCCCATGCCGCTGCTAATCACTTATACTGGTGTTCAAAGAGTAAAGCATTGTTTCACCAGCCAAGGGAATCATGTGGGAGAAGTTGATGTTATAAGTCTGGGGAGCACTGTCTTTTCTGTCTTTTTTAAAATACTCTTCTCTAGCTGTGCATTTTAGAGCCAGGGATTTGCTGACTGTTGGTGTAAGGGGTCTGGACACTCTGCAAAGGCCCTAATTGTTTGAGACCATCACAGCTACTCACAAAAGCCAGCAGTGAGCCATTGTAGAGCCAAGGGGCAGCCAGGATCCTCTCTTCCTCTTTGAAGCCACTGAAGTGATTGGCTATGAAGCAAGTTCATAGAGGACAGCCAACTCTTCTTGGACAGAAAGACTGTCTTCTGCCCAGAGTCTCTTAAGATGTGTTGTGCATGAAGAGCAGAGAGCTGGGCTCCTGACAAATGTGCTGTCCCCATGTGTCAGAGGCAGGTGAGTCTTCTCAACTCTGGACATAAGCAAGTCCTCATTTCAAGAGAGCTCATTTCTTTTCCCAGGTGGCTATGTGCAGGGTGGGAAGGAAAGGAAATGGGGAATCTAGGCCTCCCATGAAAACTTTCTTGTTTATCTGATACTAGTTGCATGCCTTTTGGTTGAGTTTAATCTATGGAGTTCACTCTTTCCACACCATTCAACATTTCTAGAGTAAATATGTTGGTCACTGCTGTGGGATATCTTTCTGTATACTGTGAATATGTGTGGCTCCCATTGGATAACAAATAAAGCTGTTTTGGCCTATGGCAAGAAAGCTTACAGCCAGGGGGGAAATCATGGAAAGATACAGAGAGAAGAAGGGTGGAGTTGAGAGAGATGCCAGCCACTGCCAAAGGAGCTACAAGATGCCAGCAGACTGGTAACGCCATGGCAACATATAGATTAATAGGAATGAGTTCATTTAAGATGAAAGAGCTAACTAGCAAAAAGCTGAAGCCATAGGCCATACAGTTTGTAATTAATATAAGCCTCTGAGTGATTATTTTATAAACAGCTGCAGGACCACAGGGGCCGGGTGGGACCAAGAAACTTCTGGTTACAGGTCACAGGATGAAATTTATGATATTTAAAGCACACACACACATACAAAATACCTACTGTGTGAAAGATGGTACCTATGACTAAAATTATAGAACCTTTTAAATGATCCTTAGCTTCAGCTGTCACCTCTTGGTCCATGTTTGTTTGCTTACTTACTTAGTTTATTTATTTACTTTTTATTTATTTGTCATGCTCTTATTTATGTATTTATTTATTTTCATAACTCTTTGGAATTAGATCATTTTAAAGAGATTATTTTAATAAAAATCAAGAAAAAAGTCTAAAAATACCCAGAAAAAGTGCTATTTTCTGAATTATGAGTAACTACAGACATAGGGGACCAAATGTGAATAATTTAGCAGTTTTGAGTTTCATAGCTGTCTGTCTGAAAAGTCATGCTTGTTTTCTTGTGCCATTCATTAGTCAACAGGTTCCTTAGCAACAGTAGGCACAGGCTCTGTTTTGCATACTTGCTTTGTGAAGTTGGGAACCTGAAGTACAGGGTTTCAGTGATTTAGATGCTAACCTGTCAGACCATAATTTCAACCTCTCTGAGAACTGGCAGACAGAATCTGTGGTCTACCCATCTCTCTCTATGAACTCTAGGTTAGAAATCTCCAGTCTCTATAGCTAATGTCAAATGTATCTGACTTGTGATGACCCGCAATTACAAGACAGTTAATACTGATGTTCTCAACCCCCTCTCCAAAGATAGGAATTTTTTAATTTTGCCGATCATTTCTAACTTTGACTTTGGAACCTTGAGGGAGGCAGCCTTTGTGTTTGTGGTTTTTCCAGTGACTCCCACTTCTCATTCACTCCTTTGCTTACAATGAATAAGTCGTACCTGGAGACAGCTGGCACCAAGTTATAATGTCATCTTTTTAAGAGTGACAGGAGGGGTTGACCACATCAATCGTTTCCTCACTTAGTTATCTGTTAAAGCTGTAAATTCTCCTTGGTGCAGTTATTAAAGTTATGATAGCAACTCCCAACATATGTAACCCTAAGATCAAAGCTGTGTGTTGTTCTGGGAATTTCTTTAGGACCCTTTACAGATTTATTGTCCTTTGGATAAAGAATTACTACTTAAAGTTGTGCTTAGATCAACTTTAATGGACTTGACAAATCTTCACTGTCTCTTGCAAGCTGGTCTCATCTTTTAAGTATTAAGATGTATAAATAAAAGGAACATGTATAAGTAATAATGTATAAGTAAACAGAATTTTCACTCTAACACATGACCAAATGGGAAACATGACCAGTGATGTCCTTTCCTGTTTTCAGCAAGATGCATGCAATCTAACACCTTCATTTTCCAGACAGCAAGCAAGATGCTTATAAGAAAGGTGAGGTGTGCTTGGACATTGGCAGTTCTTCATATTGTTATGGGAGGGGCTGGTTCTGAGGTGACACACCCCCAGACTGTCAGTTAGTAGATCTGATTGACAATGGATGGAAACATGGAAAACTGTCATTCATACCTGCAAGAAATATGTCTGGGAATAAAAGGTTGGGAATTTCTGCAGTAGAAAATATAGAAATCTATTAAAATAACCTTGATAAAATGAACTTATCTGTAAACTAAGAATATAATTTATAACCACTGCCACTATTATTATTTGGTAATTCTTTCTTCCCCCAACCTCTAGCAAGTAATTGTGACAACAAAAAGCTAAAACAAAAGAGTCAAGTGGGAATTCTGTTTCTGAAGAATCTTAATAATAAATGGTTGAGTCATTCAGAGCATTGATGAGAATTTACTATCCATTGTGGTTATGAGACTGATGTGCTGAACTCAGGAAGGTCAGGAGACAAATTGCTGAAGAAGTAACCACACATAATTCAAAAATTGGCACTTACAGCCTGGGAGAGCTAGTTCAGGGGTTCAGAGCAGAGGCTGTTTTTGCAGAGAATACAGGTCCATTCCCCAGCACCCACATGGTGGCTTATAACCATCTGTAACTTCAAGTCCAGGGGATCTGATGTCCTCTTCTGGCCCCCATGGGCACCAGGAATGCACATGGTGCACAGACATACATACAGGAAAACACCTATATGCATAAAATTAAAAATAATCAGTACTTACTAAAATCTTGAGGATTTATCTTCAAATGAGCATTAGCAAGAGGTATACTCAGTTTCTAATGTAAATCATTTTACCTCGATCAAATGGTTATTACTATTATCTGGCTTTCCTCACTGTAAAATTCTCTGTCTTTCTATACCTGATGCAAAGCTGCTAAGAAGTTAGTCCTATTGTTACAAGAACTTGCTGATCAACTGAAAGAAAGACAGTTTTACACTGGGGTCATCAGCTGCTTCAAACAGAAAACCAGCCAAATCAAGTACAGCTTTCTGTTTTCAATGAATATAGGCCATAAAAAGTAAAGCTGTTAGTGTTCATTCAATAGAAAACAGAGCACCTGCTGTCACTGTAGGCTTTATTGTAGACTTAAACATGAAACACCAAATACAAATTCATTCACTTGTAAATACTGGTATTCAGGGTGGTGGGAAAAAAAGAGTTCAGACACAAGAACCACTAAGCTGAATCATATTTATAACTGGATGCAGGGATTCCAACCCGAATATCTGCTGAGAATGTAATGATGATAAAAGGTTGTATGATATTATAATTTAAAAAGGAATCTATAATTGATCTCTGCTCTTGATTCCTAAAACTCTTGTAATTACTGAGCAATAATCACTGCAAAACCACCTTTGTAACAGTACTGGATCTATGACCATGTTTCTAACATAGAAGGCTCAATGCTTCAGAATTCCTAGGAGGGGATTCTGGGGAAACTCTGAGTTACTAACTGGGCCATTCAGAGAGGAGGTAAAATGGAATGGCCTGGGAACTATGATTGGCACCTGAAGCACAGGGTGATCTTGTGCTACTGAGCCCTTAAATTGGAGGGTATGTAACTCACTGCAGGATTAGTCTGATTTGTAGGACATGTGGCTAGTGTTGGAGAATGTATTGATGTGGGAATAAATATCACATACATGTGGTCATAGAATTCTTCAGTGTTGAGTCCTGAAGACAAAAACATTTATTCCTTTACTTCACAGAGTGTGTATTTAAAATTTAGGGTTTGAGAAATACACTTAGACCAGGGAGGGGGCTCAGCAGGTAAAGGCCTAATGACCCCGAGTTCAATCCTTAGACCCCATGGTGGAGGGGTAATTGACACCTAAAAGTTGTCCTTTGGTCTGTGTGTATGTGTGTGTGTGTGTGTGTGTGTGTGTGTGTGTGTGTGTGGTCAAATACTAACAAATAAAAATCTTAAACATGTTTATTACTTTAACTATGAACTTTTAATTCTCACCGTCTTTCTGCAACTTATCCATCTATGGCTTGTGTGGGATATTGTTTTCACTATGTAGAGTAGATTAAATTATGTGTTCCCCAAATCTTATACAAATCAAAAAGAGAGAAAGACAGAGGGAAGAGAGAAGGAGGGAGAGAGGAAGGGAGGAACTGGGAAGGAGGTGTAACAGGCTTTTTCTTTGTGCTACTAGCTCACAAATAATGACACAGACACTTATTGTTAATTATGAAAGCTCAGCCTATAGCTTAGGCTTGTTCTTAACTAGTTCTTATAACTTAAAGTAACCCATATTTTTAAATCTATGGTATTTTATGTGGCTTGGTTACCTTTGCTCTGTCCTGCCCACCCTGCTTGCTCTCTGCCCAGCTGGCAGCTCTGCCTTTCTTCTTCTCCAAGACCTCTCTGTCCCCAGAAGTCCTGCCTAACCTCTTTCTGCCCAGCTATTGGCCATTCATCTCTTTATTAAACCAATCACAGTGACATATCTTCACACAGTGTAAAGTATATTCAGCAACAGGAGGGAGGAGGAGAAGGATGGATTTGGATAACAAGACAGAGGAACCATGGAGAAAGAAAACCATGTGAAGATAGAGGTGGAGACCAGGGCTTAGCTTTACAAACTAAACAATGCTAAAGACTTGGGGTTTCCAGAATCTAAGAAAGCAAGAAAGAATCCTTCCCTAAGGCCTTCAGTGACAGCAAGGCCCTCCCAGCATCTTGAGAGATCTCCCAAGGAAAAACCTTTGTTCTGTCAAGACCTCCAGTGGAAGCCCTCCTCAGCCACACAGAAGAACTGCACCCACCTCCGAGGGTTTGTTGTGTCTCATTTCTCCATAGGGAGGAATTTTATCACCTGCTGAAATCTCATCAAAGCACAGACTTCCTCAGTTTGCACTATGGCTTCCCATCCTGACGTTCTTCTATGCAAATATTTTGGTTCTTCTGTTTGTTTTGCTTTTTAAAATGTTTTCCTAACACTGTTTCTAACAGGAGGAAGTATTTCCTCTTTGGCCTCAGGAAAAGTCCAAATTCTGGTTCTTTTCTCTATAGTAAAAGGCTTACTATTAAACTAGTATACTATAATATGAAGCAAAATAATATCATTCGTGAGAGAAATATCACTATTCTAATTAAAAATGTTTAGTATTTTTCATCTTATTACTTTACTTAGTGGGTAATACAATAACTTCTATTTTATTTACAAACACTGTATGAAAACCTTGGAAAACTGGTCATAATTCTCACTGGAATTCTTTGCAAATCACAGAGGAAAATGCAAATTAAAACACCCACTCATCATTTCCTCTTAGCTAAATGTATAAATTTATGAATTGGCAATAAGAAATCTACTTGACTTTGACAAAGTAAACAGAAGATTCTTATGAAATCCATATATTCCTGAATTTTGTAATAATATCTCATTGGTTAATAGTAATAAAATATTTATTGAAACATAGATATTTAAATGAAATATTCACTTATTTTTGATAATTGTTTTAATTCTTTGAAAAGGTCATATAATATAATTCTGATCATTTTCATTCTTTCCCCAACTCCTGTCTGATCCACATTCCCTTCCTTATCCACACAATATTGTGTCCTTTTTTTAAAACAAAAAAACAAAAAACAAAAACAAACAAAAAAACCCACCAAGTCCAATTTTTGCTGCCCATATACTCTTGGGTGTGTGGCCATCCAGCAGTGCACGGTCAATCTCCCAAGGGTCATGCACTTAAAAGAAAATTGACTCTCTTTCTCTCCACAGCTCTCTATTACTAATAGCTTATTAGCTAAGGGTGGTACTTCCTGCTCCCTCCTCTCTCTGTGCTGTGATTTTGTCTGGCTTGAGCTTGAGCAAGTCTTGTGCATGCTGTCACAGCCACTATGAGTCTATGCATGTAACTTCCCTGCTGTGTCTGAGAAACACTGTGGTAGTCACCCACTGCCTCTGACGCTTACAATGTTTCTATCCTCTCCCTCCACAATGATCCAGGACTCCGAGGAGGAGGGGTGTAATACGGGTGTTCCATTTAAGGGTGAGCATTTTCTGTTGCTGTGATAAAATACTATGACCTCAAGCAGGTTATTATAGAAAAAGAGGGTTTATTTCTCCAGAGAGAGAGCCCATAAGGTGAGAGTGGGGTATGGCAGCAGGTGGCAGAACTAATTTGGCTAGTCATATTTTCTTTTTTTTCGTTTGTTTGTTTGTTTGTTTTTGTTTTTGTTTTTTTGAGACAGGGTTTCTCTGTGTTATTTTGGTGCCTGTCCTGGATCTTGCTCTGCAGACCAGGCTGGCCATGAACTCACAGAGATCCGCCTGGCTCTGCCTCCCGAGGGCTGGGTTTAAAGGCATGAGCCACCACCATCTGGCTGCTGGTTATATTTTTATCCGCACACAGAAAGTAAAGAAAGAGAACAGTAAAATTGCAGTGGCACACTCCCTCCAGGAAGGCTGAACCTTTAAATGCACTTTTAAATGTTTCATAACCTGCCCAGACAGCACCACCAACCAGACTAAGGGTAAAATATATGAGCCTATGGAGGACATTTCTCACTCAAACCACCATAGTTGGTGTTTTATAGATCTATATAACAAGCATAACTTTATAAATAATCCAGCAAGGAACATAATGTTGTGCAAAACCATGCTCAATATATTTTCTTTGTTTTCTGAAACAGCACACTGTCCTGTCCACCCCCAGAGTTACTGTCCTGGGCTTGCATGAACCTTGGACAAAGGGTCTAGATTCTAGGTGTTTCTTTGTCACACTCAAGTCATTTCCAAGAGTACAGAGGGAAGGTCAAGTCACATCGTCTCTGTGCTCTTATTCCATCCAGAGCAGCATGAGACATCTGGGAGGACGTCTTCCTGGTACCTGCTGTGTACTTATTAGAATTGGACCCAAGAAATAATGAATCAGAGGTGAATGGAGGCTTTATACAGTGCTTTTCTTCCCTTGGTGTTCGGTGTGGCATTTCATTTCAAGGGAGAATAATCCTATACATTGTTTGAGAGTAGGAACTTCAAGATGACATAGCTCAAAGTGGAGATCTCACACTTAAAAGCTGTTTGACTTTGGTAACTTATTTGATCTTTCTTCACCCTTCATTCCTTAACTGTAATAGAGCCCTGAAATAACACCCATCTCCCAAGGGTTGTTCTGACAGCTAGTGAGATAACCCATGAATCCACTTATAATATCTTGACACTGTAATGTTAGCACTGAATAATGGCTGTGGGTGAGTGTTACTTCATTGAAATCATGTATAGAACAATACAGGAAAATACAGAACAAGCCAAGTCTTCCATATTCAGCAATCATACGTTTGTTACCGTTAGCAAGAAAAGTAACTCAATATTCATCAGAAATTATATTGCTCCAAATGAGAAGTCACACTGATACTTTTTTCTAGCAAAGCCACTTGGTACTCTTTTATAAAAAAAATATTTATTTTGCACTTTATATGTATTTTGTCGATGTGTGTGCACCACATTCAGGCAGTGCCTGTGGAAGCTGGAAGAGGGTGTCAGATCCCCTGTAATTGGAGTTACAGATGGTTATGAGTTGACATGTAGATGCTGGGGTGTTGTGGAATATTATTTTAAGGTGTATTACTTTTGCTTACATTGCATTTGTTTAACTCTGTGAAGCTGTGTTACTGTGCCTGTGTAAAACACCTGATGGTCTAATAAAGAACTGGCCAATAGCAAGGCAGGAGAAAAGATAGGTGGGGCTGGCAGGCAGAGAGAATATACAGAGAAGGAGAACTCTTGAAGAAGAGATGGAGGAGTGAAAGGAAGAGCAAGCAGCCAGAGAGGGTGGACTCTGGGGGCCAGCCACCCAGCTACACAGCAAGCCACAGAGTAAGAGTAAGATTTACAGAAGTAAGAGAACAGACAAAGCCCAGAGGCAAAAGGTAGACAGGATTATTTAAGTTAAGAAAAGCTGGCTAGAAACTAAGACAAACTAAGGCCAGCATTTATAATTAAGTACAAGCCTCCGTGTGTGATTTATTTGGGAGCTGGGTGGTGGGCCCTCAAAAAGAGCAGAAATGAACAACAACACTGGTGATTGAACCCAGGTCCTATGCGAGAGCATCAAGTACTCTTAATCTCTGAGCCAAGTTTCCAGCTCCCTCCTTAATATTCTCAATGTATCTCTTCAGGTAATTCATGAGAGAGAGAAAATTTATTAGCGAACTAAGAATTCTGGAGGTTAGCAACTTGACTGAGGCATAGTTTGCTAGTTTCCATAGCAGTTCAAAATAACATGTCTCAGAATGAGCAGCACTCATAAGCATGCCGTGGTCCTTGACTGCTGAACAACCAGTACCGTTGAGTGTCTTATTTTTTGAGGTTTTTATATGGTGAATTATCTCTAAGGCACTGCCTTTAGCCACTGTGTCTGCTTTTTCGCTAGCCTGCTATTCCAATGTATCTAATTTACTGTAGATTAGCTTTTGTTTTAGCTCTTCATTGCCCCTTGAAGAAATGTAGCTGGGGAAAATTGGGAGGAGCCTGTTGAAAATATTTTAGATACCCCTGGTTTCTAATATCCAAGATTCATTTTCCAGTTATTACTTGAGTGTCTCTACAGGAGGTCATTTTGGTAAATGATTTTTATATTCTCAGATTCATCTTCTCTGCTCATTAATAAGGTGAGGAGATGCCTATGTGGAAAATGCATGGCTTTGGAGGGAAAGAGGGATTTAGGGCAAAGAATCTATATTGAATTATGACTTCAAAATATGGCTCAGGCAAAAATAGATCTATTCTATCCATTCAGCAATTGCAATTTCATTTTAAAGGAAATAAGGAAGCCGATTGCAAAGCAGCCCGTGTGTTGTTACCTTCTGTGTGCTCATGCATTGTCTTGGTGCACTCCTGTTAGGTGATTGATGCTTCTTAGGGAAGCTATCTGGCCTAGTCCAATGTTTGCTGATGAAACTGATTTAATAAAAAAGACCTACATTCTTTCCTTAAGTCCTTTGCAGAATTATTTTTATGGAAATCATCCTTCACACCATGTTGTCATATTAATCATAAGACCAAAAGCTGTGGGAAGAGAGAGAGAAGCATTGGTTCTGGAGATGAAGCTCCTTGGTTTAATAAGAAGGGTCTTATACATTTGGACATTGAGCTGAAAGCTTAATGCGTAATACAAGTGTGTCTGATGAGCTTCGGCTGCCCCTTTGACTCATAGCCCATCACATCTAGACATTCATAATTCGTCTCTGTTTAAAAGAGAACACTGCTGATTTTTTTAAACTTAATATATTTGCCATTGAAGTGGTTGCCAAAACCACTTACCCCATAAATGGAAAGAAATGACTTTAGAAAACACAAAGGGAAGCAAGCTAGTGAACGACATCCCTCCAATGGCTCTTGTCTCTGCTCCTGCTTGGGTTACTGCCCCGAATCCCTCAACCATGAATGGTACCTGTACCTGTAAACCAAATGAACCCTTTCATTCCCAAGTTACTTTTGGTCATTGTGTTTATCACATCAACAGAAAGCAAACTAGAACACCCAGTGACATTGAATAGTCCAATAAAGACAGTATTTACAGATATATCTATGTATAGATGTACAATGTGTGTTCTACATTATAGTTGTACAGATTTTGATTGCTTTTATATTATACTGTCCCTTACATAATTGTTTTGGGCTTCTTTCTATGTATCTTGGATTAGTGATTTCCCTTTTTAATTTTTTTATTATTTATTTCTTGAAAATTGGACTTGATCTGTATCACAGGCTAACCTAGAACTTGCTGTGTAGACATGCTTCCTCAGACTCATAATCCTGCTACGTCAGCTCCAGAGTGCTGACATGATAAATATGTGCTGTCATATGTGGCCTTCACACTTGATTTTGACTGCACAGCATGCCAATAAATTGTTTAAAACAAACAAACAAGGAAACAAAACAACATAAAAAAACTTTTCTCTTCACACATCATGAATTACCTGTACTAGTCTGCTTTATATGAAACAGAGAGACTTACAAACAATAGTTGTCTTGCTTTTCACTTTCTGTGATTTGGAAATATCTAAGAACTTCAGTCAGTTTTCTTCTTTATCTTGAAGTGTTTCAGAGTTCCAGGCCGTGGCCTGTTTTCTTTGTGTCCAGACTTTAACGGCAAGTCTGTATCTGTTTTCACTTAGATGCTGCAGAGGTGGTCCCTACTCAACTCACTTTACCAAGCTCACCGTCCAGGGGATTTTGGAGATGGAAATTTAGTTTACTAGGCTTAGAGAGAGGACAAGGAAATATGTAGTAGACAGTGTGAGGCCATTGGAGGCAGACTTAAGACTCTGAAGCTGAATATGTAATTAGTAAAGTAGAATTTCAGCAATACTGCACAGCATGGTTAGACTGAATGCATATTCTTAAAAATGAATGGTTTCCAGTTATTGATTCTGCCCCCAAATAAGGTGCAGATTTCTCCAAGCAGAACGGGGTTTAGGAGAATAAGTGACTATGGTAATCCAGTTGGGTGGTGCTTCAAGTTATAGCCATAGTTCACATGAAGTCTTCTATCATGAAAGAGAATTCCCATGCTCTGTTGTTGCCATGTACTACTAATTTTTCTGCAAAATTAAAAAAAATCAATTCTGATGAGTAGAGAATTCAAGAAGAAAACTGCTTTCACATGAATGGCATAACAGTGTACTTTTGCCATTTTACCTTAGGGCAATGCCAACCTTACAAACACTTACACTCTAACCCATTGCCGACTTACGATTGCACACCATGCTGGCCATACGTATTAACAGTATCATGTTACAGCACATACACAACATACACGGGGAAAGCCGATGTCCTTGATACCTGGGTCATCAGATTGTGTTTTACCAGACAATCTCAGCCGTATGTAAACTCTACATACTTTTCTTTAAAAATTGATTATGTCATTTCTGCCATTTAGATGTGGGGGTCCTTGTTCCCTCATCTGAAACTAGGTGGACTTTTCTTATTGCTTTACCCAAAAGAACACACCAGATTTGGTGTAACGTGCACTTCTAGGCTGATATCATTAGAGATGAAATGGCTTCCATTTTACTCAACAGAAGACTTGTGTTAAAGCCTTTACAGGGATGTATGAACAGAAAGTCAGAGGGATGGAAGGAATAGGGGCACCACACCAAATCCCACGACTATGATGAAGGGTGGTTGGCCTTCCTATCGCTGTTGCTGCAGCCCGTCTTTGCCAACATCAGGCAGGCACCCTCTGACTGCAGCTTCATGAGAGATTCTGAATGGGGCTGCCCAGCTGCCCACCCCTTACCTGACTCATAATCACCAGGAGAGGCAGGAAAGCAATTGTTGTTCTTTTAAATCAACTTAGCTGTGGAGTGATTTGTTACACAACAGCAGATAACTCAAGCACCTGGTGAGATACAGGGCTGTCCACAGTAGAATATAAACCACAAGGAAAATTTATGTGTCTGTCATCCCAGAGAAATTCCTGTTACTCCTGTAGTTCAGGGCATGTCAGGATATTACATCAAAAATGAAAAACAAGTTTCTATATTTTGCCCAATTGCTAGCACTTAAGAAAGGGACTTTGGGGGCTTTTTGAAGGCAATAATTTATCACATTTGGGGGAAGCTAGCTAAACCAGGTTGCATTTTAAGCAGCTCTGCCTACTTCTTGGACTTCATTGTGAAACAGAAGTCCACATTGGGCAAACACTTTATGGCAGAATGCCACACTCCGGGAACCTTGTGGAAAGTTCCATTTAGATAGCTGTCTGCAGACCCTTTGGGGTTTGGAGGCCAGCATACCTTCTGCATAAAACATGTATTCACTTGTTACAAAATCACTGTTGTCTCACTATTAACCCCCAGGGATACCAGGTGGCCTTGAAAATTGAGAATCTATCATGAGCAAGGTGTCAATGACTCCTTAGGACATTTGATCATCAGTTACTAAATTATGTTTGTGCACAGACTGATGGCACCAGTGTCCTTCATACAGAATGCAACCCAGTTTTAGCACAGCCCACTTCTGGTGCTATTACTACATTGCCTATGACTCCCTTACCCTACAAACACAGCCTCAATGGGAGAATATTCAAACATGATTTGCAGGTACTTTGGTGTAGCTGTTGGAACCACCCTGAATAAGAGTAGTATAGTACAGGTTTATAACTTACTTATGGGATAGCCCAGAAGTGCAGCAAGGAAGGGGAATTCCCCTGGGATCAGAATTTCAAGTTATATGTCTGTCAGTTTGCTTAGAAAAACAATTAGAGGTGTGGCATATTATAAACATCAGTGAAAAGTTGGTAATGAGTCTTTGGGAAGGGATTAAAGCTGAGAAGAAGAAGAGAACGAGGAGGATGAGGAAGAGGAGGATGAGGAGCAGGATGATGATGATGGTAATAGTAATAAGAAGAAGAAGGAAGAGGAGGAGAAAAAGAAGATGAAAAAGAAGAAGAATGAGGTGGTAGGGTATAGTGATATATTATGAACCTTAATAATATTTGCCTGAAGAACAAGCCATAGCCACCACCTCTTACCTCACCAGCTCCTCAGCCTGAAAGAGCCTCAGCCGATAGACCTCTAGCTGAAAGGGATGCTTCTGCCCAAAAGCCTTAGTTCCTGTCTCCTCACACCTTATATATCTTTCTCCATCCACCATATTACTTACTTCTTAGTGCTAGGATTAAAGGTCTGTGACTTCCCAAGCAAAGGCATGAGATCTTAAGTGCTGGGATTACAGGCATGTGACTTGCAAATACTGGAATTAAAGGTGTGTGCCACTACTGCCTGGCCTCTATGTTTAATCTAGTGGCTTGTTCTGTTCTCTGATCTTCAGGCAAAGTTTATTAGGGTACACACAATATATCACCACAGCAGGGAAAGCACAAAAGAAGTGCATCCATGTAAATCTGTGTCCATGTGAATTCTCTGCAAACATGATTCCCAAAGGGTCTTGACACCATTTCAGATGACCCATGGGGGCCACTGTACTTCCATAACAATTCCAAGGTTTTCACTCACAATTTTCCATGAGTATTGAGGAGAATTTTCAGTGGCTGTGATATATGGTACTTTAACATATTTAATACAGAATTATGTATGAGCCATTGCTGTCTTCAAATAAGCCAAGTGCTAAAGATATTTGTAAAGAAATGCTAAGAAAAACTCCATGTGTTCCAGCCACTCATTAATTCTTCAAATGTGTGCAATTTGCATTAATACTAAATATTATCATTGTTTATATAAATTAATAAAATATATTTCAAACTCAAGTTTAACATTTACTATATTTAGTGGAATGGATGTAATTGTTACAAATAAAGTGTTTTAAAGTCCAAGAAATCTTACAAATCCCTGTTCTGTTCTGCTACATGCTTTATTGTCTTTATTAATACTCTTTGGGAATATTTGTAGTCCACTAAAATGCATTCCATTAGGCTTCATGTAGATACCCAGTTGAAGAAGTGACCATATAAATGTGGATTTTGATGATTAAATATTTATTGTTTTCTTTCTTCCATTTTATTAACTAGATGACTGGTCCCTACCCCCATTCACTAGATTGCCTTTTAATAAAAATATTTTACCACTCTGGGCAGGAATTAGTTACCACTGCAAATCTAGTGGTAGTGATTTTTCATCATGGTGCAGCAAATGATGATACATCAGTCCTCCAGCACTGATGTGGTCCAGACCACACTGCTCACTTTGTTAGCAACAAAGTCTCCTGGGGCACAAAGAGAAGCCACAACATTGTCATATTGGCTATGCAAGATTGTAGTCTTCAACAGTCTGGGTCTATCCAATGAGGTTATTGACAGAACTCATGTCCAAATTCTTTCTCTTCTGTGCTGGGCCACTGCTAGAACATCTGCTCAGTTCCTTTTTCTTTCCAGATGAAAGTCTGCTGGATTTTATAGTCTAATTTGGACATACATAGTTAAGGGTTCATCCAAGGGCTTGGCAGTAGTTTAGGTGTAGAATTTGGATGTTCCCTCTAATCCTGTAGCTATATACTTTCCAGAATTTCTCCCTTAATTTCTAGCTTCTCTGTTAGATACCCTAGGCCATCCCACTGTTCTTTATGTGAGTTCTAGTCATCCTGTGTTTCCTGGACTAGAGAATGTCCTCAAGATAAAATGTAGTATAAATGTGAACCTTACCTGGTACAGTCCCCTTCTCTTGTGGTATCTTCTCCTGAGCCCCACATTTGTATTCTTGGAGGTGTTCTCAGTGTCTATTTTTAAAATATAGTTTTTCTAATTACCTGTGATGAATTTAGTTCAGTATAAGATAAATCATCATTTTGCTTACATGTTGTCCTTAGAACAGGAAGTATTGTGAATAAAAGCTATTTTATTTAAAATATATAACTGTGGGTTGGAGAGATGTCTCAGTGATTAAGAGCACAGGCTGCTCTTTAACACTATTCATATACAGATCACAACAGTCTGTAACTCCAGTTCCAGGGAATCCAATGCCCTCTGAGAGCACTGTGTACACATGGTACACAAACATGCATGTAGGAAAACACCATACACAAAAAAATAAATAAGATATATAAGTGGAAAGTATAAGCTACTAAGGTTATGAATAATCATATTGTATTTTGATGACTCCCATTTACAAATATGCATAATACAGTTTGTTACTGGGGATAATGGCCTACTCTCATGAGGGATATATTAATGATATACACTGTTCCTTATGGGAAAGGAATAATTAAGGTAGTTCCTACTCTTAGTTGGATTCCCAATATACTCCCTACTATTAGTATTTGGTGGCTAATTTCACATATTAATTTGGCTGTAATAAGGTGCTATGAAGATGTTTTTCATGTATGGCTAAGGTTATCATTTACAGACCACCTTCCATAATGTAGGTTAATCTCCTCCAGTGAGCTCTAGTCTTGAGTGGAAACTGGGGTTTCTGATGGTGACATTTTCTCAGGACTGTAGCACAGACCCCTGTCTGGGTTTCTAGCCTATGGCTGGATCTGTAGATTTGAAACTTGCTGTCCTTGCATTTGTGTGAATCAGTTCCTTCAACAGACATCTCTATGTGTACATATTGTAGGTTCTGTTTCTCTGAATGTCCCTAGCCAATAAAAAGAGAATACTCAGTAACTGTGGTGGTTTGAATGAGAACTAAACTCACTATAGATAATTAGATAAACTCTAAAAATATGCTCATATATTTTGCCTACTTGGTCCCCAGTTACTGGAACTGTTTCAGAAGGATTATGAAATGTGGTTTTGCAGAGAAATCAAGTAACAAGGAGGGCTGGGAGGGCACGGGGAGGGCACAGACAAATCTCATTGTGAAGGAGAAATAGAATGGTCATCCAAGTTGGATGGGAGAGGGGTCTGAATGAGGGGATGAGAACAGTTGCGATCAGGTGGGGGAAGATGGAGGGAGAGATAACTGGAATCTGGGGTTATCTCTGGGAGGAGTTACAAACCTAGTGCAATGGAAACTCCCAGCGAAGACTCCCAGCAAAGCAGGATAAGGAGCATGAACTGGCCATCTCCTGCAACAAGGCAAGACTTCCAGTGGAGGGATTGCGACACCAACTCAGTCATAAAACCTTTGACCTACAATTTGTCTGGCCTATAAGAAGTGCTTGGGTAAAGGTGATACAGAAGTTGTGGGTGTGGCCAACCAATGACTGGCCCAGCTCGAGACCCATGTCATGAGAGGGAGCGCACCCCTGAGGGCCAGGAACAAGAAGCAGGACAGCACAGAGACCTAGGATAGAACCAAACACAATTGGCAAAAACAAAGCCAATGAAGTGATTCCTAACTATATTCTGCTATGCTCATAGAATGGTGCCTAGCCTAGCAGTCATTAGAAGGGCTTCATCCAGCAACTGATGGAAACAGATGCAGAGACACACAGCCAAACATATTAGATGGAGCTTGGGGATCCTGTGAAAGATGGGGAGGAAGGGTTGTTGGAGCCAGTGGGTCCAAGGGTACCACAAGAAAACCCACAGCATCAACTTATCTGGGCTCATAGGAGCTCATAGAGACTGAACTGACACCCAGGGAGCCTGCATGAGACTGACCTAGACACTCTGCATTTACGTTACAGCTGTATTACTTATTCTTCTTGTGGGACTCCTAACAGTGGGAGCAGGGGCTGTCTCTGACTCTGTTGCCTTCTTTCGGGACCCTTTCCTCCTACCAGATTGCCTCGTCCAGTCTTAACAGGAGAGGAGGTGCCCAGTCTCAGTGCAACTTGATATACCATGGCTGGCTGATATCTATGGGATGCCTTCTCTTTTCTAAGAGAAACAGAGGAGAAGAAGTGGATGGGGGGGGGGGGGGGAAGAGGGGAGGTAAGTCGGGGCTGGAAGGTGAGGAAGGAGGGGAAATGTTGGTTGGGATGTAACAACAAACAAATAAATAAACAAAAAACCAAGATGTGACTTTTTTGGGGTGGTATGTTGCTGTGTTGGGGGCACGGAGGTCCCTGTACTCACAGAGAAGCACTAAGAGAACAAGGAATATTAATCACACAGGGATGAGTGTCTTCTCAACGGAGGAGATAAAAATCAAATACCTGTATTCCATCGAGAAAGTTGAGAGTGGATTTTGTTAAGGACCTGGTGACCTTTTTGCTATCTATAGAGGCAGACCTCATCCAAATTCCCCAGAATGATTGTCCCAGACTCTTCCCTCCCTAGACCATTACCCATCCTTAGGGGAGATGTCACATGTACTTTGTGGCTTGCTGTTCTCTATGCTATCAGTTAGAGACAACACTAGATTCTAGGCCTTTTAGCTGTAGAATCCATCCTCATGGTAACATGCACTGTGTAAAGGAGTTTCTATGTAGTCACACCTTAAGCTTTATTGTGCTCCTGGAATTGGAATGATTGGACTGATTATTGCTGGAAACCTTTCCCCAGGTTGTACTGTGATTTAAGTGCGCTGACAATGACCCGCCTAGGGAAGTCAGTCTGCACCAGGTTTTCATTCTTATCTCTTCACTGGGTTGTTTCTCTGTTTGACACCCGCAGGGACCCCCCACATCACTGGGGGTGGGATATGCAGTTCTAAAATCCTAAGTCAGGTCCTGTCTTGCTTCCTGAAACTTTTAGATTAGGATGTGGACTCTCAACTCTCCAGTGCCTTGCCTGCCTGCTGCCACACATCCTGCCATAATGGTCCTGGACTCACCATCTGAAACTCTAATCCAGTTCTCAAATTAGATGATTTCTTTTATAAGTTACCTCGGTAGTGATGTCTCTCAACAACCGTAGAACAGTAATTGCAATGGTAGCTAGCACTATTTTCCAGAAGAGGTCTCTCCTGTTTTCTTCATTGACACTTGCTGTGGATGATTGATTGATAAATAAAACACTGATTGGCCAGTAGCCAGGCAGGAAGTATGGGCAGGTCTAGCAGAGAGGAGAATTGAGAGAACAGGAAGGCGGAGAGGAGGAGACGCCAGCCTGCCATCCAGGGAGAATCATGTAAAGGCAGCAGGTAAAGCCATGGAACACGTGGCGACATATAGATTAATAGAAATGGGCTGAGTATAAGAGTAAGAGCTAGACAATGGTAGGCCTGAGCTAATGGCCAAGCAGTTTAAATAATATAAGCGTCTGTATGTTTATTTTATAAGTGGGCTAACAGACTACCAAGGCTTGGCGGGACTCAGAGAGAAAAACTCTAGCTACAGACACTTAGTAACTTTCATTGAAACCATTTTTAACTAACATGAACAAATAAGTTGAATAAATAAAATCCCTATTTTAACACCTCTTTTTACTTTTGAGAGAACAAAAATAAGCAGAAAGATTTAAAGAGTTTCAATCATTTGTTATTTTGCATTTAGTACATTTTTTAACTAAAGGGTCATGCTCAAGACAGATCACAAGTTCAATAATTCAAAATTAATTTCCCTGACTTTTCAGGAATTATTAAGAAAAACACATTGATGACTGGGTGAAGCACAGTGGTGGTATAGAGGCTGTCATGCTACAGGCTCTGAATTTTATCCCAGTGCCCCACCCCTCAAAATTACACACACACACACACACACACACACACACACACACACACACACAGAAAAAAAAAGAAGAGAGAGAGAGAGAGAGAGAGAGAGAGAGAGAGAGAGCAATATCACAATTACACAGAAGTCTTAAATTATACAAGAAAACTGCTTTGTTGTATTTTTCTAATTTAAGTTTTTGAGAATTACAGATCTGAGTACTGTATTTGTACTGTTTCCACCTTCTCTCCCCCGACTTCTCTCCTATCCCCCCACTTCCTCTCAAATCCATGACCTCTTCTTTCTTATTACTGTTATATATGTTCTCTCTACTGTGTTTCCCCTGAGGGGCAGGGCGTCCTGATCTTCTATTCTCCATCCATCAAAGGCAAAAAAGATTGAGTCATTCTTTTCCCCTTAAATGGATTACTGCACAAATGCCCTTTTGTCAAAGAAAAACACCAGGACACGAGCGCAGCTGAGCCAAATGTTTGAAGAGTGCTGAGGGGACAACAGAAAGTCCAGGGACGCTGTGATGACAGCTGGGTATGTGGCGCCACAAATCACCATCCAAGTGAAATTATGACTACTTTTCATTGAAGCCAGAAAATATATTTTATTTCTTTGCTGTCTCTGTGTTTTCTGATTTCTCACTGAATTGAATTCATCAGAGTCACTACTAACAGCACAATAAAGCTGTTGAGAAATCAGAGATCAAGTCTATTTACAGCATGTGAAGCAACAGGGTTGTCCTTCAGTCTTGTGTAGGCACCCATTCTGGTGACAGCCACTTTAGAAGAATTGCCTTAAACCAAGTGATGTGAAACATGGAAAGAAAGATGACGGCTTTTCATGTGTCTTTCTCTGCTCGTCTGCAATGTATAGCTAGAAGACTCATACAGCATGGCTGCCTTTCTCATCCTTCAGTCTGACACAGAATGATTCCAGTTCAGGAAGGACCCACAAGCTCTTCAAAGATTATGTAACTTTGGATCATATAATAAGGAAATGATAAACCATCTGTCACCCAAAGGCATCTTATTCAGAGTTTGGAAATGATAGATACCACCCAACAAATAAGAGACAGCGTAAAACTCTGAAATAATCATGAGCACATTGCTGAATAATCTAGATATTTTTCAGGCAACTGGAGAAATTTGCCACAGCTTGTCATTCTGTAGAGGAGTCTGTAGCAGTACAGGTCAACATAAACTATGAATTCATGTTAATGTCATATCACCTGAGTCAATGGCTTGGAAGGGTTGGATGGTGATTTATGTATATTAGTGAAACTCATAAATATTTATCTTTTCTCATTACTTTACTTGGGGATAATCTTTTCTGAATTGCTTTGTAACATTAATGTTGCTTGTTCCCATTTATACATTAGCCAAGCAGAGTTGATTGATCAATCTTATCCTTGACTTGTTTCTATTTATTTATTCACCATTTACATTTTTCACATTTCTTTCTAATTTTCTAGAAGCACACATGAAAGTTTATTTATATACACACACTGAATAAAGCTGCTTAGTTTATTTGAGTATTCATGAAAAAAAATGGATCACTCTAGGGACTTTGAATGGATTCGTTATAGTTTGGTGGAGGGGGATTGGAGAAGCTCGCCAAGTAGCAGGTTGTGTGGGTATTGGTCTAACCCAATTTAGATATGGCTTAGCTTTACCAAACTATGGCATCTAGGTTTTAGCTGAGATCCATAATCCTAAGTTTATTGATAAAACATGCAGGGTATGCATTGAAATCAAGGGAAACAAATGTGGTTGATTCATTCAGAAGTTAGTGGGTATCAGTTACCAAAGATCAAACACTGCTCAAGGTCATGGCTACAAGTAAGATGGACTACAATCCCTGTCTTCATGAAGCTTACACCCAGTGGGTAAAATTCAGACCAGTAATAAATAGATGGATAAAATATATAGATATGTATCATAGGAGATGGTGGCTGTGGAAAAAGAGAAAACCTGGATGGAGGGTGTGTGTGTGTGTGTGTGTGTGTGTGTGTGTGTGTGTGTGTGTGTGTATGTGTGTGTCTGTTGAAAGAGAGAAGAGACTAGGAGTCCAGAGTCCCTTTTGAGAATATGTCCTTATTGACTTAAAGACCTTCCCTCTAGTCTGTCAGCATGAGCAGTACCCCATCCCCCGCCCTGCCTCCCAATGATGTCGAACTAGAAACTGTACTTTCAGTATATGATCTTTTGAGAGATGTGAGCTCTAATCTACAGCAGGAGCCAGTGCCAAGCCTGGAGACACATGCCTGGCATATTCAATCAACAGCATGGAGACAAGGCTAGAAATAGAGGGCATAAGACCATGGGATTTTTATCCAGACAGCATTTTCCTGTCTTCACAGTGAGACTTTTGGAATCTGAAGAGAAAATGGATCATTTCCCACTTGGAAGAAGCTGCCTTTGATGCCAGTAGTTATGAGAGAAAAAGTTGAACTGAGATACTCTACAGCAATAACAACCAGAAACATCTAGAGACCATTAGCAACAGCAGGGGAAGCCGGTGACCCAGAGCCAGAAGCCAGACATCAGGACCTAGCAGTAGCTTCCTTCTGCAGCAAGCACAAAACCAAAAAACAAAGACTCCAGTTTTCTCAAAATTTTGCTTTGAACCAAGTATGGTGCAAGTCTGCACCCTGACCTGGGGCACAGCCTTGCAATGGGGTAGCCTAACCCTGGGCAGAGGCAAGGGAGACAAGGACCTAAGGGGAGGAGTTTAGTAAGCCTAGAAAAAAACCAGTGTCATATTTAAATGCAAATATTGCCAGATAATTCTCCATAAGGTCTCCCCACTGTCTTCCTCCCACCCCCACCCTACCCGTCCCAGGAAGAGCAGTCTCGACTTACCAGAGAATGTCAGACATGTACATTCTCAGGCTCCACCCCTGACTTACTAGACTCAAAGTTCTGGGGGTAAGAGCCCCAAATTCTGCATGTTATGAAACTTTCAGTTGGCAAGGGAGAAGTAAAGTTTGGCAACTCTTGGATCCACAGGATAAAAATATCAATGCATTTTTGTTTTTGTGTTTTTAAGATAAAGTCTTCTGCAGCCAAAGCTTGCCTGGACACACTAGTGGCCAAGGGTGACCTTGAATTCCTAATTCTCCTACCTGCACCTCTTCCCTGCTCTAAATTATTTTTATTTTTTAGAATTTCATAAATGAATACTGTATTTATATCATTTTCATTCCTCTCTGCCCAGCTCCTTTCATCCCACCTGCTCTTTTTCAAATTCATACTTTTTTCAGCTATTGTTGTCACACACATACATACATATGTGTATGTATGTATGTATTATGTATGTATGATGCATATATGCACACACAACCTGATGAGTCCATCACTTAGTGTTGCTTGTATGTATACGTGCTTAGGGCTGACCAGTCAAGGTTGGATAACCTACCAGTGGTTTTTCTGTGGAGAAGACTGATTATCCTCTTAGCAGCCATTAATTGCCAGCTGCTTTTCACCTGTGGAGGTGTTTGATGTCCCCCCAGCCACCCTAGCATGTCATCTGGTGCTATCACTGTGCGAGTCTCGTTCAGGCAGACATATTGCTGAGATTTCCCCTGTGCTGTATAGAAGACGCAGTCTCACAGCAGATGTCCTGGTCCTCTGACTTTTACAGTCTTTCTGCCTCCTTTTCCAAGAGGTTCCATGAGCCTTAATTTTAGATGTGTCAGTGAGGATTGGGCACCTTGTGGCCAATTGTGGATCTTTATCTGCTGTAAAAGTAAGCTTCTTTAATGAGAGGATGAGAGCTGCACTCACCTGTAGATATAAGGACAAGTATTTAGAATACAGTTAGGGATTATACTGGTTTAGGAAAATGGCTGTAGCCAGTTCTCTTCTAGGATCCATGACTTCCTTAGTCAAATGCAGTCAGCTAAGTTTATAGTACAGGTATGAATTCCCTATTTGGTTAACCAATTCTTTATTGGTTAAGGCCAATTGGGCATCTGTTGCTTACCCCTAAGATATATGTGCCCCTATTGCACTCTTGGGGACATCTTGCTGGGATGGTCATTGTTGCGGTTCATAGACTTAACAGCTGCGTAGGACTATTGATTCTTTTTCTCCCTTGGCAGCTAGCATAGCACCTTCTGAATCTGTTTGGGAAGAGGCTTCCAAGTCAGGTCCAGCTTGATTCTTCCAAACCCTTTGTGTAGCATGAGTCTCAAAAGTTCTTATTAATAGAAATCAAACCTGAGCCAGGTATTGGGGCAAAGGCTGGAAGGTCAGAGAAATAGAACAAGCCACAGCTATCTCACCATGCCGGATCCTCAGCTGGTCTTGCTTCCTCAGACTGGAAGCCTCTATGTCCTCATATCCAAATAACTCTCAGCTGAACTGCTGCTAGAAGCCTGAATGCTTAACCAGGCCAAATTCTTCTCCAGGCCAAATGCCTACCCAGGCCAAATGCCTCTCCAGGGCAAATGCCTCTCCTGGGCAAATGCCTCTCCTGGGCAAATGCCTCTAGTTTCTGGTCCTCACACCTTATATACCTTTCTGCTTTCTACCACCACTCCCTGGAATTAAAGGCTTGCTTTCTGGGATTAAAGGCGTGGGTCACCATGCTTGGGTGTATCCTTGAACACATGGATTTCTGTCTCTGGAATGCTAGGATTAAAGGCGTATGCTACCACTCCCTAACCTCTATGTTTAATATTGTGGCTGTCCTGTTCTCTGACCCCAGGTAAGTTTATTAAGGTACACAATATTTTGGGGAATACAATATCACCACACCTTTGTCTGAAATGTGTAGTGTCTTCAGCAAGAGGATCTTACCTTCAACCTCTGGGAGGTCACCGGGGCAATGACAGTAGCCTACATTATTTTGGGAGTTTCTTGTATTGCTCTGAACAACAACTCAGAGGAAGGTTTTCCACAAAATAATCCTTCTCTATGGATTTTTCAGACATTCTTAGTGTTATTTATCCTTCTCCACCCTTTTCTCTGCTTTGAAGTGCTATGCTTATAGGCACTAAGACCTGTCTCATCCCATCATTCTTTCTTAGGTCCTAAGTGCTGGTCCATATGTCCTACACTTTTTATTTTCCAGGAAGCTTTAACAGTTATTTTCTTATCAAAATATGACCCAGTTTTCTAGAGCCAGCTAAAGGAGCCTCACCTTGGTGCTGTTGAGTCAATGAAGAGTTAAGGAAGTGGGGTGGGGTACAGATATTCATATGGTGGCCTTCCACAGGCATCAAAAACCCCTCTAACTGCTTGTCAGCCTTTGCTTATAACTGACCACGGGATTGAGAGAGAAAACAGAGATTCCCTTTCAAGTGATGGGAAATCAAATCTGTCAGCAGCTTCTTACTGCCCACACAGCAAAAAACTAAGCCAACTACAATAAGATGCCTTGAGATACCTTCCCTTGCAAAAGTGGAATGTGGTGGTTTTTATGTCCAGAGCTGGATATCACTCTGGGTGGAGCTGGTTTTCATTTCCAGAAGCCCAGCATTTTTTTTCTTAGCCCCATGTCTGTAGTCCATGAGGACCAGGGCCATAAGCTTGGGTTGCATCAGCAGGACCAACACCCCAGAGCCTGGCCTAGGGAGGGCTTGTATTACACAGTTACATATTGTGATAAGACCATAATAAATTCAAGGGACTGGTGAAAATGAAGCATTTTAAACACATCATTCTGCAGAAGGGATGCCAGCATAGAGAAAAGCAATGGTGGCTGGCATGCTGATTTGACCATGAGAAATTTCTGCTCTGTTTTTCCCCATTGGCGGGGCCATTTGAAATTCATAATCCAGCATAGCAACCTTCTCAAATTCCTCATCCTATTGATATAGGAAGCAAAACTTTATTTAATGAATAAATTCGGGCTTGAGACTGCCCCCTTTTCTGATCGAGGCCTCAGTCACATAGCAGTCTGCTTTATAAGGAGTAGAGGAAGCCGTGAATGAGTGACTCCCTGAGTGAATATGTATTGTTGACATGGCCGCAGCCATGCAGTCCACTCCAAGGCCTTGTGCCCATGGGACATTGGCAAAATCGTTACCCATACAGTCTTTAGAATAATGGCCAAGCTTTCTTTGGGGGTCCCGTCTTTAGAATAATGGCCAAGCTTTCTTTGGGGGTCCCGTAATTAGTATTTATGAGGAATTGATCAGTGTGTGCAAAGACCAGCAGTCACAGCTTCCTACCCTTGGATGTTTACAGCCTTAGACTGTTCTTCTGCAGACCTCCCACCCAGATTAGCTAATCCCTCCCGCTGTGCTGTACCTAATCAACACACTAAGGTTCCCAGTTGCAGGGAGCAGTCCTCCACCTTATCCCAGCTTTACTGTGATGTGTCTGTTTGTCTGTCCTTTCTTCATTCCCTCACTGCCCCTTGTTAGTCTTCTAGGACCCAAGTCACACAGATCCTAACACTGCCTGTAACTTTTGAACTCTCAGAGTCTGGAGACAAGCAGGTGCTACTCACCAACCAAGGGAGAGAAGGACCTAGCACCTGTTTATCTGCAACTATTGAATTCTAAGCATATCTCATACTGGAAATGGACCATAACAGCTCATTTCTTATAGTAGCTTCAGAGGATGTTCCAGGACCTTCCTGCTGACCCCAAGTCCTCAGGTACCAAAGAGTCTGTGGGCCCTTACAGCTGACGGCTTGGTAATGGTATTTGCTCCAATACACTCCAATACACTCTTGCTAAGTAAAAATTACAGTAGACATTGTTTCTTACCAATTCCTGTACTAAATCCCAACAGACCAGGTCCCAAATCAAAATGGAGCCACTGAGGCTAAAGTTCCATGTCGCCAAGCTGAACTCAGATGTGTATCTGACCTCGGAGAAAGCAGGATTAGGGAGACAACAGCTGAATTTTGCAAACAGGCCAGCTTCATTTGTCAAGATAATGAAATTCCCTCTACTTTAATCCTTACACAATAGAGGCGACCAGAAAGAAACCCTTGTTAAATAAGCAATTATTTTCCTATTGTTCTATTTCCCTGTCCCTTCTTTACAAAGAAAATAACTTTGCAGTGACCCTTCAGGGTTTCTCTTATCTTGTTCCTGTTTGCCTTAGCCCCTTTCTGTGCATAAAACCGACATTTGCTGTTCAGCCCATGGGGACACGGATTTTACTTTACAGAGTTAAGAATTGCCAGATTCTAGAATTGAAAAGGAAGCAAATTAAGATCATTAGACTAAATTATTGTAATTTTCTCCTTTGATATTTTAAACCATCTCTCTAGATTGTTTATAGAGCCTAATTCAATGTAATGCTACACGAAATATTTTTATACTGTATTGCTTAGGAAATAATATGCTTTTGTTTGGATCAAAAATGTCCCCAAAGGCTCATGTGTTGAAAGTTTGGTCCTAAGATAATGGAGATGTTGGGAAGTGAGGGAATCTTTAAGAGGTGCTGCCATGGAGGAGTAAGTAAGATGGTTGGTGGCAAAGCATAGAGGGGTAATTAGGACCCGTTCCTTTCCAGTCTCTTTTATTTTCCAGCTGCAATGTAGTAAACACACCTCCCCCGCCATGCATTACTCCAAGATGTTCAGTCTCATCACATCTGAAGGGACTCTAACCAGCCCAGGCCTGGCAAACATGGCTCTGGCAGGCCTTACCCTTCTCCCCCATCTCCTCTGCCTTGCTAAAAACCAATAGATTACATTCCAAAAGCTAGCCACCAAGGTCTATTCTCTAATATGGCCACTTCCTCCTCCTGAGGCTGACTACCAAGGTCCAGCTATCAAAGCATTAAAGTCTAGCAAACAAAAGCCCCCTTTTGTTCCCCTAATTTACATGCTCAGTCAAAATATTCCACCATATCCTAGCCCATTGTAAGACAGACCTCCCCTTTTTCTCTTCTTAAAAATTACACTTGCAAGGTCATTTGCTGCTGTTTTTCTGCCTGAGTCAGAAAGCAACCACTTTAACTTTTCATCCCCCTTAATAAAGAATATCTCTGTGAAAACAGGTGTTTGGGTGTGCTTTGTGCTTAATCTGGAGCCCAGGAGGGAACCCCCACTGTATGGATATTGGGTGGGGGTGGTAGGCTCTTCAATATTTTCAAAGCAACTGGGTTAACTCATTGTTGAAGCCATGAGCCAAATATCATGTCCTTTTTTAAAACTGATCATCACAGGCATTTTGTTATAGTAATGCAAAAACTAATATAAAACCACAATGAAAAAGCTCTGCATGTTTAATCCAGAATGCAAGTTTTATAAACATTTTTTTTCTGTACCTGCATGTGTGTATGTGTCTGTGTGCATGTTTGTGTATGTCTGTGTGTATATATGTGTGTGTTTGTGTTTGCACATGTGCCCATGCTTATGTGGAGGCCAGAGGACAATCTCAGGTGCTGCTTTTCCTCAGGCACCACCTACCTCATTTTTGTGAGACAGAGTCTCTCAATGCCCTGGAGCTGCCTCCCCATCCCTGCGACCACAAGCTTGAACCACTGTATTTTAGAGGCATGTTATGAAAATCAATGTTGTCTTTATGCTTGCCCTTTAAGTACTGTATGAACTCTCAAGCCTAGAAAAAACTTTTTGTTCCAAAATTGGTTGAATTAAATCAGATCTATGGAATATAGAACTCTTTGAGTATGAAGGACCCATTCCACGTCCCTTTGTCATACTGTCAAGTGAAATGCAAGGAACAAAGCCATCACTAGTTAAATTTTAAGCAGTGTATGGCTGCCATCACTTCTGGAAGCTGAGGGCAATAAAAATAGAAAAGTCTAGTTGTGAGAGGGGAGATGTTGTCTGAACAATCAGACAGCCATTCTCTGGAAAAGATGGCTCCAAAAGGCGCTGGACTGAGGGAGAATCCATGAGGCACTGGACTCCTAGGAGGAAACTGAGAGTTGGGAGTCTCACATCAAAGTGGTCAGAGAACTGTGAAAGCAGTATTGACCTGGAAGTGACTATGCCTCTAGTCACTGCTGCCTTGCAAGGCAGAGTTCATATTCCGATTGCTCTGTAGCAGTGTCCTCTAACATTTCATCTTGGAGGAAAACTTCTTAAGATATATAGACAATAAAAGGAAAGATGAAACAACAGCATGTTTTAAGAGGGTGTTTATAGGGTATTAAAACATTTCATCCTTCAGGAAAGCTCCTATGGACAGGAAATAAACAACTCACAATAGCTTCAGGAAGTCCCTGAAACTGAACAATTCACTAGGTTCTTCTCCTCACAAACAGCATATACATGCAGTAAGGCCTGCTCAGAGTCACTCCCAGACAAGACAAGCCACCTGGAAGAAGCAGAGATCAGCCAAGCATCCTGAAGGAGGCAGAGACAGCCCAACTGCCTGCTGAGAAGAAACAAGGACCAGACAAGCTGCCTGGAAGAGGCTTACAGGAACTGAGCAACCTGGAAAAGACAATCTCCTACCTATTAAGCTGCCTATAGGCTGTGCAGTGTGCTCCAGTTTTCCAGTTTTTGTGATCTGCCACTCATGCTGGGGTGGATCTTGGTGAGACAGCTGTCTTTGAATATTTTCTCCTCCTGTAAGTAACCCCTCACCTATATTCCTGCAAATAATCCCTTGGGGGGACTCTCACACTGTGGGGCTCCCTCCCAGACCCAGGATTAGGCACTAACCACACCCAAACACCTGTTTTCACAGAGAGATCCTTGATTAAACTGGGAAGAAAAGTTAAAGTGGCTGCTTTCTGACTTAGGCAGAAAACAGCAGCAAATGACCCTGCAGGTGTGATTCTCAAGAGAAGAAGGGGAGGTCTGTGTTAGAATGGGCTAGGGTGCAGTGGTAAAGGAACTAGAGGAGGAAGGAGATGGGGAAAGGGACAAAGGAAAGGGGCAGGGATCAAGCTGAATTGAAAACGTGAAGGAGCAAAGCAACTGTCAAGTGAGTTCTCCAGCCCCAGAGACTGAGGCAGGAGAAATCACTCACCTGTAGGCGAGGGGTGATGATGTGTCTGCCACAAGCTGGGTTTGTGCCCAAGTATGGTCAAAAACTGAGAGCTTTAATTGGGGACTTGGGCTGCTGGCAACCTCAGGGGAGGAGCTGCCTTAGCCACCAAGAATGAGGAACTGGGCTTTTTGGTACCTTTTCTTTGTTGGAGATTCTCTGAGAGGGTAGGGTTTGGAGAGAAAGGAATGGGACTTTTTGGATCAAGCAGGAGTGAGCTGGAGGTTCCAACCAAATACAGAGAATATCATTCAGCCTTTGAGGCTCCCTGGTGCCTCTTGTATATAATGAAACTATGCACAGGACCTTACAAGAGGAGGTATTTATCCAGCATTTCTGTAGTTAGCTCTTCCATCACAGCTACCTTATGATGTTAGAAATGAGACCTCCCATTTTAGAACACAGCAATCATTGACTTACCTAGAGCCATATAAGAAGGAAAGTAGAGGAGAATGGATCTTAATGGAATCATGAATCAGGAGTTATCTGTCCCTTTGTTACAGCTACATAATCATATTAAATGAGATTATGTGGGAAACATCCAGAAAGATGCAACGCAGTCAACTGGATTCAAGATGGGGAGGGGAGTGACTTCAGACTGGGAAGAACTTGGGGTTGGGCATGGGCATGAAACCTTTTCCTGTCTCAGTGTCTTTCTTTGGTTTTGGCAGCATGTTCTTACAGCTCTGCTTCATTTACCCAGAAACCCTTTCTCACCCGGCGGAATTCATTAAATTCTTACTTCCAGAAAGAAAATCTCTATTTCAGAGTTAGTAGCCTTAATCCAGTTATTAAGGGTAATGTTTCAAAGAACACACACAGTGTTAGCTGCTGGCAGCCACTGTTAGAGCCTCATCCTACACTCCTTAGAGAAAGCCCACGAGTGAGGTGCCACCGCCTCCATGTCTGTCCATGCTCCCAAGAGTTGAATTCCCCACCCAATTGCTTCAGTGCACAAGAATAATTTTCCAAAGACTTCTGGCGGGCTCCTGACAGTAGAAACAATGCAGGAGCTTTGTGCTAACTTGGCAGGAACAACGTCTTTAGAGAAAGAGCAAATGCAGGCCCATTCCACTGTGAGTGTTATTTCCTGGGCCATTCTGGCCAAGTGATTCACTAGGTGAGAAACTTTTGCCTAAGAGATGTTTGGAAAGGACTGCTTAGAGGAAAGCCAGGGTGACATGTGGTGTCTTTATACAGGAACGGAAAAGGGCCCTTCCCCTCTACCCATCTCAGGTTCTCCGGGAAGGGCTCTATGAAAGCCCTGTACATTAGGTTGACCAAAGACAGAATAGCAAAAGGAAAGCACTCACACAAAAGTTTACATGTAGGTGCCCCATGCATGAACATGGTATCATAGATATGAGTGAGAATGAGTATACATGGCGTCTTCCCTATGACAAACAGTCTGTACATACTTTTTACAGCAGGGGCCACACAAAAGCAAGGGCTTTGCATTTCTAAGGTGGTAAGAGGTGGGAAGGCAAATACACGGGGAAGCCAGTAAAAGAGAAAGCTGACTTGGAAACATTTGTATGTGGAACCATCTGCTGTCACAATGCAGCTGGTAAAAGTCCAGCTGTGCCTCTGGAGACGATGACTCCCATCCTTTCTGGTGGAAAGGATCAGGGTGACAGTTTTTCTTGTATTTGCTTCTTTTCAAATGAGTTAAGTCAGAACAACCCATCAACGTGGCATATATTGCCAGAAGGACAGAAGAGGAGAAAGGCGCGATGGTGGAGGCTATGGAGAGCCTAAAGAGCACTCAACTTGCTTTCCCAGGATGCAGGGGTGCCCGCTTTTTCTTCATGGCTCAGGTTTACCAGATCGGCTTTGGTTGGACTTTGTAGCCTGTGGTCTACAGCACTGTTAGGAGAACCCAGTTCTACTTCCTCTGTTTTTGATGGTTTCCCCTTAAGCAGGGTCCTCTTCCTCCTCAGCATCATGGAGCCAATACCAAGGCTGAGCACCAACTGAGCAGACTCTTATGCTTGGCAGAGACTAAGAGAGGTGGAGATAAATTCAAACTTCTCAATAAAACCAACATGTCCAGCCTAGGGGGTCAGGAGTTTATGAATGAAGACTAAAGAAAGGAGGGGGTGGCCTAACAAAGCTGAGAAATACTCAGGTCTTTTCTGGGAATGGCAGAGATGTTCAGGGAGTTCAGAGACACATTTCCTCTTCCTTAATCGTTGTATCTGGCCACTGTCATGTCAACTACCAGGTCTTATGGTGGTAGTAGTGGGGGAAGTCAGGAGGGATAGGGGTCACTTAGCATGTAGATGAAATTATAATGAAGATAGAGGTTGTCTGGGGTTCAGTCTGGAAGTTGTCTTAAATGCAGTCAGTTAGGGCTAGCCCAGTGGAAAAAGGAATTCTGGGCTGTAAGCACCCTTTCCTCAAAAGGTAAACAAGATAAGGACTGCTGTGGAATATTCCTTTACACTGTGTGAATATATGTCACTGTGATTGGTTTAATAAGGAAGCTGACTAGCCAATAGCTGAACAGAGTAAGGTTGGGCAGGAGAGCCAGACTAGGAGAATGCTGGGAAGAAAAAAGGCAGAGTATGGAGTCACCAGGCAGACACAGAGGGAGCAGGAGATGAATGTGCCATGCTAATAGAGGTACCACCACGTGGCAGAGCATAAATAAGGAATATGGCTTAACTTTAAATATAAGAGCCAGTTAGTAATAAGCCTGAGCTATTGGCTGGGCATTTATAATTAATATAAGCCTCAGTGTGTTTATTTGAGAGCTACTGTGGGACAGGAAAACTCCACCTATAGAGGACAGGGCACAAATGCAGCCATGTCACCTAAGCAAACTCAAGGGAACACTCCTACAGGCTTGAACAAGTTCTGTGTGTAACCAATTGAAAGTCATCAAGTGGGTCCCTATCAAAGATGAGTGGTATTCTTAGACGAGGGACATACACAGAACAGGGATTGCTTGTGAAGTTGGGTACTGATGCAATCTAAGGAACACATGAGCTAGCAGAGTCTTCTCCTAGGGACTCCAGAGGGCCCATGCCCTGAAAGATACTTTCATTTCAGACTTCAGTCCTTAACAGCTGCAAAAGAATACATTTCTACTGTTTAAAGCTACCCAGTTTGTGAGACTCGACTGTATACCCTTACAAAGCTGACCAAGATTCCATTCTGAATGGACAGGGAAGCCTGAGACAAGAGCTCCCAGGAGTGAAAGGCTGTCTATGTGATTCACAGCCTCTTTCAGATGCTGAGATGACTCAAAGGAAACATTTTCTTGGAGATGCTGTCAGTTAGATACTCATCTCCTCATGGTGGGATGTGATTCATTGTGTTATCCAGCCCCACACTGATGTCAAGGCGGCAATGTCACCTTTCTGAATAGAGAGCCTGCTGGTGGTCACGCCTCAGGCCTCAGACCTCAGACCATTCCTCTCTACTCTGCTTGGTTTGGCTCAGTCCTTGTCTAGAGGACCTGTCAGCATGGACCACAGGAGTTCAGAGAAGCAGGATGGCCAGTTGCCTTGACAACCTGATGATGTAATGCTTTACAGTACTTACTGGCTGCAGGTCTTCTGAGATTCTCCACACTGCAGGCTCCTCTCAGCTGGGTGGCATGCTTTGCAGCAACAGCACTGCAGCAGCGTACTCTTAATGATCCCCTCAGAGGCATCTGCAGGATGCATTTGCATTAGCAATGAGAGGTAAGGCTGATGGTTGCTAAGCTACATAGACTTTTTGCCCAGGGGACACAAGGCTACTGCTGGCTGATCGGCTTTTGCTGTGGGCACCCCCAGTTTGTCTTAGCTGCTGCGAGGCTCTCTCCATCCTTGTTAAGCACTAGATTGGATTCCCTGCAGCAGCTCAGTAACAGACAATGAATGTGACACCCAGTTGAAAGGATTTCCAGGAAAATCCCAGCCCTGCGGTAGACTCCCAGTATTTCAGAAAATTTCATCCCAAGTGATTTCTCAGCACAGTAGTTTCTCTGTTTCCAATCATCTTCTCCCCCTAAAGTCTTTTGATTTATGCAATCTGTTTTTAGAAAAGCAAAATCAAGTCCTCTGGAGTAAAACACACTCAAGTGTGCATCCCTGTTTCACTGGCTTTCTTTCCAGTCTTTGTGCAAAACAACCCCTGGGCAATACTCTGATTGGTCAAAATAAGCAGGCAGGGCTTTGTCTGTGGAGAAGAGCACATTGACAGCTGCCTAAGGTGGGTGCTTCTCAGCTGTGTGAGAGGGGTTTGATTTGCTGTTCTTTTGCAAGGGGTGTCTCCTAACAGTGGGCAAGGCAGGGCACATGCACAAGACTCCTTCCTTATGCTTCTTCAGTGTTGACATCAGTGTTCGGCACAATGAACTGAGCAGGGACTCCAGTGTCAGAGCCTCCTTCTCTAGAGTTCCTGTGAGGTAGGAGGCCAGGGGGCCTTCTGCATTGGGAGGAGTCATTTTGCAAAGATTCTTTGATCTGCTCACATGGCCAAGGTGTAGCCACTGGTAAGTCCCTTACTCATGTCCCTGTAAGAAAATAAACTGTTAGAAAACCCAATGCCTGTGACTGCCAGTCCAGAGGGTTGGGACCAGGGATTCTCCATTGTCTTTGAAATCCACACTCAGTGTCAAAACCGGGGAGCTCGGAGTTCGTTGTTTAGAATCTCTCAAGACAGAGGATGGCTTCTGAGTGGTCAAAGGAAGAGAAATGCCAGGAGTTCAAAATGGTTATTGAAGGGCTCTCTAACAGGCCTGAGCATAGCAAACACGACGCTGGGGTGTTTGCTATGCTCTTCCCCCTTTCCTCTCCCTTGCTAAACCATAAGCCATTAGACTACATTCCTAAAGCTAGCTGTCAAGGTCTATACCCTTATTTCACCACTTCCTTATGCCTAAAACTCCAAGGTCCGGCGATCAAAATTCACAATTTGGCTACATTGGCTAAGATGTCTAATCAGGACTTACCAACTCATCCTAACAAAGACTTATCCTTTTCCTCCTTAAAAACTACTCCTACAGAAGCACCTGCTGCTGTCTTTGGCTAGTCCAGAGACTGCCCCCCCATCTCTATTTGCCCCTCCTTTGTAGTAAATCTCCTTTGTGCTGATAATTTGGTGTCTGAGTGTGTTCTGTGCTGATTCCAAGGTCCCTTTCAGTTTTAGCTTTCCAATACCAAGCCAATTTTATGGTGTTAATAGCTTCCTAATGCCTGTTGTTAGCTGTGCCTATAGCCATGTCTTAAAAAATATTACCATATATTAGTTATACACAATACTGGGCTGCCTTGTGACCTTTTCACATATGTGTGTAATGTGCTTTGGTCTTATCCACCCCTCCTCATTGCACTCTTACCCTCTGCTACTCTTACTGGTCTCCTTACTCTTTCTCAATCATTCCACCATCTATGCACATATCTTCCTTTTTTCCCATTTTTTGGTGACCCCCCCCATGAAGTTAATTAAATTTTCTTACAGGAACATGAGTAAGGGACTTAGCAGTGGCTACACTACTCAGGAAATTGTCTTCCCATTCCCCAACAACAAGGAACTACTTATATATTCTCAGAGACGAGAGGGGTGTCTGTGGTACTATAAACCTGTCTGTGATGGGATGTTGCTGATCCATCCAGGTCATCACAGCATTCATGGCCATGTCACACCCAGAAGATAGCCTTCCATAACACTCTTTCCCTTCCTCCAGCTCTTACCTTCATTTTGTCTCCTCCTCCAGAATGTTCCCTGAGCTTCAGAGGGGTGCTTATAGATGTCTCAGTTAGGGCTGAGCATTCAATAGCCGCATATTCTCAGCACTTCGATCGATTATGGACCTCTGTAGTAACCAACATCCACTTCAGAAAAAAAGCTTTTCTAGTCAAAGCAGATGGCAGCAGAGGTCTATGGGCATAGGCATACATATTCAGAAATCAGTTTGACCAGGTTTATAGCACCACATGTGAATTCTTTCTTATGCAGTGCTCCCCAAAGCTAATCAGAAAGTTCTTGGTCACCCACAAAACAAGCCACAATTGCACCAGTGAACCCATCTTGTCTGGTAGGTTGGTGGTGTCGCATGCCGGGTCCACAGTTGAGGGAGATAACTGAAGCTATTGAAATGGTGACTGACTGACTATAACTAGGTGTTTTAACACCTTTAGAACAGAAATAATAGAGACAGTGGGCATGAACAGAACAGGTTCCTGGTCTAAAAGAGCCTTTCGGTTGTAGAAATTTGTTAATGGTATGTTTTGCTCCCCTCTCTCCTCAAGCAACATGCCCACTGCATCTTCTTCATGTGATCAAGGATTCCATCTTAAGCTGAGATCTCAGTACATAGCCACATACTGGGATAATGTTCGTATCAGTAATTTACAACTCGTGGTTACCCTTAGTTCCAATTATAGTAAGAACTGATGTACAGTTGCTGCACATCATCTAGAGATTTGACTGAAAATTGTGGACTGTCATGTGATTTCAGTAATTGCCTTGTATTTTTTTCTTTGATAATCCTTCTACTGTCAGTTGACATCAGAGAACTCTGTAAAGGAAGATTATATAGTGCTCAGGTTGGAAAGAGGACCAGAGAAGTGAGTCATGCTGGGGCTAATAGACTGTAGGCATGCTGAAATGCAAAGAATTTGTGCTGTGGCAGCCGGTACCATATTTATGTCCAGAGAAGATGTATTATGCAGATTCTAATTTTTTCCACAGACTCACCCATAACCATTCATCAGCAAAAAATGTAGCAGTAAAAAAAAGGAGTGTGGAATTTTCTGTTGATTCTAGCACTAAGTGGATTGGATATCACTTTAATTCAAGTTTCAAAAGCACTGAAAAATGAAACTTATCTCCCACTGAACAAGCAAGACATTTGGAGAACTATCGGGGAACATCTCATTGAAATTTGCATCCAGAGACAGACAGAATTTTGGATTTCATGAGACCTTATTATTCTGAACTAGCAAACAAAGCTTTTAGGTTATAGTGTATTTCTGCACAACTTACTTATGTCAAAGGGGTTTGTATTTAGTCTCTGTTGCAAATTCAGATAATACAAATAGCTTATACCAACACTAGGAGTCAGTGGGATTCAATGATCTCTGAAAAGGAATTGTGGTAAGAAGATGCCAAAATGTTCTCATGTTCTCTCCAAAGACTCATCTTCTGGTTTCCACACTCTGTGTAATCATCTCTGACTTTGTTTAGTGTTGATCTCTATGACTAACAGAATACTATAGAATTGGTGGGTGAAACTGTGAAATACAGTAACACACACACACACACACACACACACACACACACACTTGCATCTCTTTCTCTGAAGAATTTGACAAATCTTGTAGAGAGGTTTATTTAAGAAGGAGCTGAGATCTACCAGTTTTGATATGAGCTGAGCGTACCGACTTGGAAGTGGATCACCCAGCCCCAACCTGTAGCCGGTTATAGCCCCCTGACTGACAGCTTAACTATCAACCATCTAACTAAGTCACTCATGGAACTTGACCCTCTGAGACTGAGATAAATGTTTGTTATCTTAAGCATCAATTTCAGAGTTATAGAGCAGTACATATCTGACGTAAGAGTCTGTACATAACCAACAACTGGGAAAAGCTATCAAATGCCACTTCCTGAATTGAGCCTGTGAGTCAGGTAGCATACACACATATGGCTTAGTCATTGATACAGCTTCAGTGTGAGCATTTTAATGACCTCAGGCTGGTTTCTTAGCATGAGTCTGTGACACTGACTTGATATTGATACATAATTTCAAAAAATACATATTGGGCCCAGAGAGATAGCTCAGTGGTTAAGAGCTTCTACTGTTCTTGCAGAGGGCTCAGGTTCAGTTCCCAGCACTCAAGTGGCAGCTTACAGCTACCTGTAACTCCAGTTCTGGGAGATTCAACACCCTCTTCTGATGTCTGCGGGTACTGCATACACATGCTACACACACACACACACACACACACACACACACACACACACACACACACGTACACATGTATACAGTAGGACAGCCATAAAATTTTATATAAACAATAAATTTAAAAAATATGTGTTAAAGAGGACTTCTACTCCTCATTATTACTACAAATCACCCCATCAGAGACTAATCTCGAGGGACAAATGTCCAGTTCTATTCAATCACTCATCCTTTCCTCATTTTCTTAAGATTCAGTTACAGCTCAAGGCTGCAAATGCTGGAGTGGGCAGACTACATGGAGTTGTCTTGTTTTTTAATTCTATAACTCATGTGGTTGTCCTGTTGCTAGACACTTGGAAACAAACCCACTAATGCCACAGACAAGTGACTTTCATACTCTGGCTATAATACAATCTGATTTGCAATTGAAGAAGCACTTCCAATTCACTGCTCCAGGGAAAAGGTAGACATTATTTATCCCACTGCCCATCTGTACTCCTGTGCTTAGCATCTAGTTCCATTTAAAGAAATTATCTGGTATGTGGTAGGAATGCTGAAACTCACAAGATCTCAGAGTTAAAGCAAACCTAGGCACCTTGGTCATGGTGTCCTTTGGCTCCCTGTCTTCTGGAGTGGTTCTCTTTGCCCCACATCTGTCCACAACTGCATCCTGACGATCACTTCTTCTTCTTTGTCTTGCTTAGTACTTGTTGGTCTTCATAAGTCTTAGTCCCTAAATCCTCTCCTGTGGCCTGTGGGAAAGCTCCGAGCCCTTAGAGTGAGCCTCAGTAGACTCCCACCTGGAGTGTGGCTAACACTCTCAATGCAGAGCCATGTACTGTGGTTTCTAGCCAGCTCTCCATGTTGCTTTGCTCCTATCTGTGGTATTTGGAATCACAGAGAGCCAAGGGGAGCTAAAACTCCAGGCTCCCTTTGCCCAACAACTTATTTGATTTATGTTTGTTGTGACCAATACAGATAAAATGAATGGGAGACAATGCTCTTTTGAGGTCTGGGAAGCTCCCATCTGCCTTTAGCCAAACAGTTCTTGTTTAATACATTCCCACTCCTAGCTAAAGCTCAGGTTTGGCCACACAGTGTTCTGGTCTCATCTTGTCACTTTTCTTCCTCTTTTTTTTCCTTCTGTCTGATTGGCTCCCATGTCCCTTCCATGATGTAATGTCATTGGTCTGCTGTAGTAAGACCTGGCCTGTTGATTGGCTCCCCACCAGTATGTAGCTAGAAGAAGCATTTTTTCTATAGAACAAAGGAGAAAATATGAGTAGAATCCTTCAGCATAGACCATAAACAGAATTAACTTATTAGTGATTCATTATGTCCATAGATGTTCGCAATTTTAATAACAGATATCAAATAAAGGTTCGTTCCTTCCCTGTTCATTCTCTCTGGAAGAAATCTTAATCTCCTTTGTAAATAATTGCCTTGGACTAGTTTTGGGTTGGGGAGGAACCAATAACTCAGAAAGTAAAAAGAAATAAGAAAAACATAAAAAATTCACACTCAGAATTGCCTAAATTATACCGCATCCGCATCATGCCTGTTTGTGCTTTTTTTTTTTTTTTTTTTGGTTTTTCGAGACAGGGTTTCTCTGTGTAGCTTTGCACCTTTCCTGGAGCTCACTTGGTAGCCCAGGCTGGCCTCAAACTCACAGAGATCCGCCTGCCTCTGCCTCCCGAGTGCTGGGATTAAAGGAGTGCGCCACCAACGCCCGGCTTGTTTTGTTTTTTTTTTGTTTTTTTTTTTTTAATTGCTGATTTTTTCAGACATAGATTTTCATTTGTAAAATGGAGATGGTTGCACATTGGCCGAGGGCTGAGGACTCATCTGGAAAATTCCTGGAGTAGCTTGGTAAAGGGATCAATGTTCTTCTTCAAATAGTCTTTTATACAGTTTGCCTTAATACAAAGCAGGAGAAGAAATCTACTTACACATGGAAAGTCATATTTAAAGGCAAGGACCTCAGCAGAGCTATGTTCAGCACACAAGAAAGTGGTAAGCAGGTAAGCATGACATCCATTGGCCATGGGGGCACCGGGTAGCTAGCTCTACAGTGTCTGTCCTGGAGGGGAGAAGTAGTTTGCAGACACCACAAGGTCTCTGAAATGCACCTTTCTGGTTTAACTGTCCCACTTACTTCCTGAAGAGGAGCTGGAAAGAAAAGCTGGGACATAGAGACTCTGATACAGTATTATAGGTTATGCTGAGAGAGTATCTGATGACACCAGCCAGTACTTCTAGGACAGACATGCATTATGTAGCTCCCAGCTACCCAGGATGGCTTGCCAGCTACCTAGGAAAGCACATCACTTGGTCACTTATCAGCTCAACTGAACATTACGTACCGAAACCCCGACATCCCTGGAAATGATGCTTCCTGTGTGGGAACAAACAAACCAACCCAACGATGTCGAGGATGTGGCACCTACTTAAAATCCTGCCATCAGAGAGACAGAGACGGACTGATAACTGGACTTGCTGATCAAGTGGTACATCTCACTCAGGGAGCGCTAGGTCCCATTGAGAAACAAAAAATCAAGGTAGGGCCAGGTGGTGGTGGCACACACCTTTAATCCCAGCACTTGGGAGACAGAGCCAGGTGAATCTCTGTGAGTTCAAGGCCAGCCTGGTCTATAGAGCAAGATCCAGGACAGGTACTAAAACAACACAGAGAATCCCTGTCTTAAAAAAACCAAAAAACCAAAAACCAAAAAAATTAAGGCAGATGGTTTCTGAGAAAAACAAAACAAAACAAAACCAACCAACCAAACAAACAAACAAAAACCCACCTGAGGTTGACCTTTGACCTCAACACCTATGCAGACATTTGTGCATCCACACAAATGCATCTACACACACACACACACACACACACACACACACACACACACACACACA